>VZRX01009462.1:98790-159777 GCA_013398075.1 Notiomystis cincta | reverse complement strand
AAAAAAAAAAAGGAAAAGAAAGCAAAAGGCCAGAAAGGCTTTACTTCAATGTTTATTTCCAGTAAATTCATATATAGGAAATTAAGGAAGATTGTCCTGCAACAGGCGAATAGGAACATCAGAATAGCGCTCTAGAGCTGAGTAAAACACTTCCCTCCTTAGATGCTCACACAGAAATTCACTGGTATTCAGCAAATTGCATGTTAATCTCCATGATTTGTGGTGTATCCTAAAACATTTGGCCTGTGGAGCAACTGGAGAGAATCATTTCAAATAAAATATATAAATTTCTGTTCAGATTGCCTTTAACTCCAGCCATCTTATCTTCCTGTAGTGCCACTCCTCTATGGGCCAAAATGCAATGGGAAATCATCCCATTTGTGCTCTCACAGGGCTCTGGAGGTGGATGACCATGAGCAGATAGCTGGGAGTACAAATTATCCATTGTTCTCTCCTTTCTGCAGTGCCTGGGCATGGTGAGATGTCTGGCTTGGCCTGGGATAAGGAGACAAGGGACCTAAAGCTCCAGGGCAGCTCTGGTAGGCAGTTCTGTCACTTGTGTGGAGAAAAAAGGGTACCTAGTGCCTGAATTAGGGGAAAATGGTACCTCATGCCCATAGTAAAGGGAAAGCCTTAATGACAGCAAAGATGTGAGCGGAAACTTAACTTTTTTGGGATGTTTTAGCCTGACAACTACAGCTTGCAAACCTGTTTGGGCACAGCCTGCCTGTGTCAAGCCACCAAGAGGAAAGTTAAGTGTAATGCCCTCTGAAACTTGTCCTTCTTTCTTGGAACGAATCTTGCTCTCTGCCAGATGGGTTTAGATATTCCCTAAACCAAAGTGAGGCTGTTCTTGATTCTTACTCACAAAAGATTCCAACATAAGTTGTTCTGGGTATGGAATATTCCTGAAAAGGGATGTAAGATATCATCCACTTGATATTATTTTAGCAGTAAATTAAAGCTAGTCACCTCTAACAAAATTAGAAAGATGGTTAGATTACCAGGGAAGGAGTTCAGCCTGATTCCAGCGTGTGAAACTGCAAAATGGATCTTGCTGGCTCCATTAAGAGGTTCAAGAATTGTAACAGAGGTCTCCAGATTTCTATTAAAATAGTATATACAGTATGATTACAATGCATTATATCTCTATATAATATTTATTCATTTCCCTAGTCTTTTGAACTTCATGATCCCCTGATCAATTATTTTCAGAGAAGGAAATTGAAATTTCTTACATGGCAACTTTGACAAATGTGCAGCATATATATTGTATAGCATTCTCGTGGGGAAACTTCAGAAATAAAATTAGTTCCATCAACATGCCATGAGTTCATTGGCTTGGACCTTCCCAAACCCTTTGTCACGGTGAATGTGTAAAGGATTCTTTCACCTTTATCCTTTTTTAGAATCATTGTCTAAGATCATTCTTATTACTCTTCCTAATTACCTCTCCCAGCAATTTACCCTTCCTTTCTCAATAGGGGTTTAATAACAAGGTGTAATTTCCCCATGGAATAATAAGCTCAGAAATATATATATATATTTATATATGAGTGTGAATGTATATAAGTGCATGCACACACATATATACATAATTTAGTGGAAAAATTACTGTCTCAGCAGGCAATATATGTCTTCCATTTAGGAGCAGGCCAAAGATGATGATAAAATCATTAATTCTGTCAATATAAATGCTAAATAGAAATGGGAAATTGGTTCTCTGCCTCGTGTCACATTTTCTCTGGTAGGAAATTACAGCAGAGAAATTCAATCTGATGAACCTTCTGTGTTTATAGATCCCTCATCAAAGGTACAGCGCGTGATAGGCAATAAATAGTGTGACACCTCTTAATTAAACAATGCTATTGTTTAGCTCAAAATAAATGCGTTTTTTTTGCTTGGCCAGTGAACAAACTGCAAGCTCCCACAGGAATCATAACATAAAGAGGCCATAAAAGTTAACCAAAATCAAATTGACAAGCCTGCACTAATTATCTCTGGCATTATTGCTCTGCAAAGGTGGCTATAGGTTGAGAGATAATAGAAGCAAGCCCATTAGTAGTAAAGAACTGAGTGTCTTAATGTTTGTAAAGAGAACATTTTTTACCTTTATTATGCTTTATACAATTTTCTAAATTACCATATTAGATGTGTTTGCAAGTCGAATTTATAAAAGCACTATTTCTGGTGGAAAATTACTATATCATAGCTGGGGAAGCCTATTATAGACAGATGTAAACTTTGATTTTCACACTGGAGGATAGCAAGAGCTCGTAGAAAGGTGGTGAAGAGAAGGAAAGAGAAAAAAATGTGCAAGAAATAAATAAGTCTGATTTTAGAGTGTGAGTTCAGACACAGGAAGAAGATTATTCAAAATCTTCTGTGTATATCTGTGATTGGCTTTTCCAAACACACAGAATACTTCTTGTTAGTTGTGGATGTGAATTCAGTTTCAATCAAAGGTTGTAAAATGAAACACCTTTTTAATCTCTCCTTCTGTGATCTTTTTAACTATTTGAATAGATTTATCTTCCTAGTAGGAAGGAAAATATAAAAAACGATTATAGAAGGCCAGAGGATTAATATGAATTTTTGACGGCAATCAAATGCTTTAACAAATATAAAAATTTTCTAGAAAACAGAATTCTATTGTTCATGCTTTATCTGCAGTTTCCCTAAATGCTCAGTCAAGAACTGCAAGAAAGAAGTGCTGCTCTTCCATGTAAGACAGTTGACCCACGAGGGACTTTGCTTGCTTTGGACCCAAGCACTGTATTTTACAATGAACAAATAAGTACAGTGAATTATCCCTTCTGGTCTCGCCCATGGAGTGAATAAATAAAATCAAAACTCAGTAAGGGAGAAGAAACTTAGCTCACCTCATTGTTGGGTTGTGGAAAGAAAAGCCAGGGTCATCCTACAATGGCAAAATGCAGAGAGCCCCCACCATAGGCTCAGGGAGCAGGGATTTAGGATTCCATTGAAAAGAGTTCATATTGAAGACCTAATCTTGGTATTTTACTCAATTTCAAACAGACAAATTTCCTGTTGCTACGTGTCCAAGTTGCCTTCATATGAAAAGATAGCTGGTGCTTGGCTTTACAGGCAAAAAGTCTGGATTAAAAATCATCCTAAAAGCAGTTGTTTCCTGTAACTCCTAAGTAATACTAATAGGTATTGTTGAGCTCCCAGATGCACAGAGGCATTTTAAATGATGCATATTTCTTTTACTAGCTGACCTTTACTGATCCTTCAAGTCATGTTATCTTTACAATCAATAGTCTACCAGCAAAAGAAATTATGAAAACATGGAAAGTGCTCAAAGATCCGTGACTTTGAGTGCAAATGATGGAAAACCCTCAACTCAAATTACTGTTATAAATATAGTTACTCATAAGGGCAAACAACCCTTTTGCTTTGCCCATTAACCTGAGCATGAACAACATTAAAAAGCACCACAGCTGAACCCTGAGCCCCTCTGAGGATGAAGTGTTTGTTATTGCTATGTTCATGTGCAGTACTCTCAAGTGCGCCAGGGCTGTGTGGCTGGAATACAGAACGAGCCTGATCACTATCACAAAAACAGGTTCTGTAACCACCCTGCTGTCAGAGATGGATTTTTCTGCACTTTCAAAACTGAGGGATTGTTCCAAAACCCAGCGTGCTGTACAGAATGCAAATGTGGTGCTGTTTTATTGGACTAAAATTCTGAATTGTTTATGCTCTTTACTATGTGGGGCATAGTAAAACTTGCATAGAAAGGCAAAATAGTATGCACATAATAAATTTAAATTCAAAATTAGAGATTGGGGGGAAAAGAAATGACAATGAGAGGTAGTTTTTTCAAACGCTGTGACAAATTCTTCCTCTCCAAATCTTTAATCCAGTTTGTTTTTGAAGGACATGTAAAATCAGAACCAGTGTGAAGGATGGTTACCAGAGGGTTTAGTCAGCAGTGGGAAAACTTGTCAAGTTTTACCTTTCCTTCAGAATTTCTGGGCCAGGATGAGGATTGTCCCAGCAGCCAAGGTTCTTCATGAGAGCATTAGGCCCTTCATGGCAGCTGGACATTCTCAATCCACAGCTTTTTATTGGTTCTAGATTTGTATTTTTACTTGTATAATCAACCCTTAAAACCCATTATTTTCTTCATATATTCAGCCAGTTCTCTGAGGTAACTCCAGAAACAGTTCCCAACCAACTCTACTTTTGAGTGTCATCAGCTTAAAATAAGTCTGAAAATTACAAGAATCAGGAAAAAAGCTTGCGGATACCCAATCTTACCATGTATGATATGCATTTTTATATCAGTTTAATCTATCGACTGCAGCATTTCTCCCTGTCTAGAACTTAGAAAATGTCTCTGAATTCCTTATACCACATCCCTACACTTGGAAACTTTGGAATTTTTTGAAATCTTTTAGCAAAGATGTAGAGCAAGACCATATAAGCAAAACCTTGCAGCTTAGGAGGGCAGGGGAGAAGTAAAACTTTTGAACTTCTAATCAGACTTAACTGGAAATGTTCAGATATGTTTTCCTTTTTGTTTGCCTACTAAATTGAGTACAGACTGATATTCTCATCTTTCTCTGGTGTGATTTCAGTGAGAGAAACAAAATTGAGCTGATTTTAAGCCATAATTTATTTATTTTCAGTGGTGGCTCAGTTTAAAGCCAATCTGTAGAAATACAACATTTTGCTAACTGATACAAAATACAGAGATTAATATAGCGTAAAAAGGTAATGTGAAATGCTAAATACTCGGAATTGATATTGTGAAGGAAAAATATGTTCTTTTATCTTTGAAGCTTTTATTTATGAAAATGGAAATTTTTACATTTCAGCTGAATAGAAGTATTCGTGCACACTGATAATGTTTTCCTTTTGAATTTCTATTCATAAAACTTATCAATTCTCCCTTTATGCAAATTTTCCTTTTTTTTTAGCCCTTTGGTATTTAAGCTTCTGGGAATGTGTCTGTCCAGAATTTTTCTTGCGATATATAAGATAGAGAAAGGAAGCTATGTTTTCTTTTAGAAGTAGGACTTAAGGAAACCCCAGTTATTTCCAGTAACAATATTACTGTGTTTCCTTTATCCTTTGTTTCTTATGAAGCTTCTGAAATTATTTTGCTACTTGTAGAAATTTAAAATGAAAAACACTGTGAAATCATCTGTATTGTATAAAAATAAAGCAAGTCTGGAAATTCACTAGGAGAGACCCAGTGTGAGTGTCATCTTGTGTGGGAGGCATGTTGCCCAAGCACTTTCTTGTTGTGCATTAAAAATACCTTTGGATCCTGCACACTTGTGCCAAACAGAAAGTGCAAAGAAATTCAGGCCCACTAGGAGACCACCTCTAGACTGAGAGGAAACATATGCTCCAGAAGCAGTGCTCTTTTTCATTCAGCCATCCTGGCATAATCCTCACATTCCCAGACTGACTCTTGTCAGGATTTAAAAAATGTATGTAGGGGCAGCTGGAGTAGTTTCCGTTCCACTTTATTTAAGCTGTGCCTCTTATCCTGCCACAGACTTGGCAGACAAATGCCAGCCTTCTTCCACTCTTGGTGGAGATGACTAAACCAAAGCCCTGCTATTGATTTTAGGATGATTTAGCGCCTCCCCCGTCAGGAAGGTATCCACTGGTTGGTTCTTTTATTCATGCTGTTACAGGAACAGTTTAAACTGGCAAGGATTCACAGTTCAGACTTCATCTCTAACCCACATTAACAGAATAGCATCGCTTTTCATTAGCTGTTAATGAATGATTTGGTATGGGCTGTGTGCTTTCTGAGTGGCCTCAGACCATCACACCCTGTGTTAATGGCCTCACTTGTTTTCTCTCTGAGACTTTCCCAACTCATTTGTTCTGAAGAAAGTTTAACATACCCTTGCATTGCATTATATATATATATAAAGAATTATTTCAACATACACTTATTTATTTCAACTTATTCCTCTCTAAGAACAAAATTCCACAGACCTCTAGAACTAAAGAGGAAATGCCAAGTACCAGACAGTCACGGCAGGGCAAAATTGAGATCAACATGTGAAAAAGGGCCAACAGTTAAAATCAGACTTAATGCAGATAATCAGTGCATAATGTTTGGGGGGTTCTTTTTCACATTCTTTGGATGTTTATGTGTGCAAAGAAGTCAGGACAAGATACACCTAGTAAAATCTTAACATATGCATGAAAGCATTGTAGTTTAACTGGAGTGAATGTGAGAGGAAAAAATCAACATAAAACCTCATGTTTTACCAGGATTCAGAAATTATATTGCAAGTTATGGCTGTATTGGACACAACAAAACGGATATGTCTGTATGAGAAAATCTAGCCTTGGCTTCATGCCAGGCTTGACTGCAAGGAACAAGACAAATGTAAACCCAAATTTTATTTCTATTTCATCATATTTGTGTTTGTGAACTCTAAATACATCTAAGACTACATCTGAAGTTGAAAATCCATTGGTCAGTGAACCCATAATTAAGTAATATTAAGCAGAGTAATTTATTTTGTAACAAAATTACATGTAGAGATGATGTTGGAGTTTAGGAAAGAGAGAATGGGAATGTCTTCTAGTGTCTAAGAGAGAGTTGGCTGCTGGGTGTTGAATTTCTGTATCATCCCTAATAACAATCAATGCACATTCAGTACAACTCAGTTTAACCATGTGAAACAGCAGTAAAAACAAACATGCCAGCCAACCCCAAGAAAGGTTAGTCATATTTAACCTATTTTTATGCCAGGTCAAACATTCATGAAGGAAAACAAATTTTCTGACAATTCTTTACATTTTTTCTCTTTCAATTACTCATGTTCCTTTTTCCATATATTGAATTGCTGCAATGAGAAAATGACTGTTTCAATTTTTACAGCTAAAGATTAAAATAGTCAGGCAGCACCAGGAAACTACCAGGAGAAGATCCTTCTTGAAAAATAAAAGGAAGGCTTATATGTCTTTTCATCTTCCCTCATGTGTTTGAAGATTGTTGGTGAACAAATCACAACTGCCTTATTTATCCCACATCCTTTTCTGGTGAAAAACACACATTCAAAGCAAAATTTATTTTTTCCACAGTAAGACTGCACTGCTGGTATTTATTCTATCGCACCTTTTAGCAAGCTTTAAATCTATTTGTGTCTTTGTTTCACTATCTGGTGAACCAAAAAGATTTTAGAGACCATACCTGAGCGGAAAAGCTTTGTGTTTTCACTGAAAATTCTGACCACAGCATCAGGATAAACACAACACTTGAAGTTTTACCAGGTGTGGTAAAAAAAAGAAATTATATTCACATTTAGGCTGGAGAATGTGTGGAGACTGGTGGTGTGGAGACATATGCTGCTGCCATGTGGAGACTGCTGAGCTCTCCCAGTGACCACTCCAAGCAAGGAGGGAGAGAAAGCTATGAATTTATGCCGATGATTTTCTTCCCAAGGGAGGAAGAGCTGAACAGGAACCTGTGAATTACAGCCTTGTGCAAGGGTGGGCTTTCCACATTTCCTCCCTCCATGCCTCACTCCTTGGGCAAGGCTCTTGGATACTGAGTCTTTAAAACTATTTTAATAATGGCAGAAAATTAGTATGATGTATTTCCAGCAAAAATATATTAATCAATTTAAGAGTAATAAAAAGTTATTAAATTCACAGAGAGCACAGATTTGGAAACCTGAAGGGGTGCAGGTTTGCCAGCTCCACTTCCTTTCTGGATGCTGCTACTGAGTCACAAGTGTATTTGACTGATCCAGAGATGGGTGGGTTCATTCCCTGTAATCATGTAAAAAAAAAACCAAACTAATGAGCTGGAAAGATTTTGGGCGGCTTTTCATTGTTGGTCAAAATGAAGAAATAAGGAAAAATTTATTATGTCCTTAGAACCAAACAGAAAATATTTTATTAAATAAAAGCCATAATTTTACCTTGATTTAGCCTAAAACTTTCCCATTAACTCCAAAGAAATTTGCTTTTGTATTGTTTTTTCCCATGAATATCAGCTTCTAAATGAAAAATGAACCTTCAAAATTATTTGAATACTGTCTGTCTCTCAAAATTGAAAAGAAAATATTTTAGCGTTTGCAAAATATTTCCCACCCATTTCTTTCAACCAACACTATATGTTAAATCTGCCTTTAGTTTCTCAGCAGTTTTGGGTTTGGCACAATTCAGTTTTCCACTGACTTCTCCAATCTTTTCAAAAGAATACCTGACTTTGATCATGTGTCCCCTCATAAGAAGTAGGTGTGTCTGTCTGGGAACAGCTAATACCAAAAATAAGAGACTGCAAGTGTTTAAATGAAATTTTTGAGGAATTAGGATACTCAGGAGGGAAAGGAGATTTTAAGCGGAGGCTTATTCTTAAATTTTATGTCCCTGTGATTTCTGAAATTATCAGGACATCTTGAGAGAGTAATTCACAGCAATACCTTCTATGATAAATAGGGTAGAGAGGACTCTATTGTTATGAATATTGTGATTTTTTCCCCGTGTATCTTGGCTGACTTGGGATGTAGAGTCTTGAATTCTTTTTCCCTGTACTAACGCTCTGTAGGACTTAAAGGTCTTTAAAGCCAGATTTTCCAGAGTGACTTGCAAAGATAAATCCAATCCCTGACACCTCCAGAGGTTTAGTATCTGCCTTCAGGGAATTCACATCTCCTCACTTTTAAATTCTTGGATTTGGACTTCAGCAGTGTTAATCATAGCAAGAAAAAGAGGTGAGCGAATGAATATTTAATATATTAAATGCACTCAACATAATAGAAAACAGTGGAGAAGTGAGAGGAAAAGTGAAGAGCTGTTTTCATAATGACCATGATTAATATTGTGTTATTTTAGAGCATCATCTTATATTTCAAATGGTGACTTAGCACAAGAGTACCATTACTGTGAGGTTTAAGTCATTACTTCTGAAGCTTCCTTTTGGTAGAGTGAGAATAAGATTTGCCATATTAATGCATAAAGAAAAATGTTCTTTCATTTAGGCCCACAGAGTGCTCTCCATAATCAGGCCCAGAACTGAGGACTGTAGTTTTAACACTAAAGCACCACAAAAGGTTAATCATACCTGAAAATCCTGCTATGAGATGGTGCTTTGATGAATGAATTCTTTATGTGCAAATGGGGGCAATTGACTCTTTGCACCCTTGAAGGGATATTGATCTTCCACTTGTGCTGTGGATGCAGTGTTCTTAATTGGGATATTTGATTTTTTGTTATGTCTAATTTCATCTGGTTTATATTTCAGTAGGAAGGGCTCCCATTTATTGAAGTTTCTACAGCAGTAACGAGATTGTCATTTAAGCTAATTCTGTTTGTTTCACTGGTAGAAAGGCTGCAAAATTGCCTTATTGATTTTGCTTACAATAAAATGCTGCCTAAAATATCTGTGGCAGCTGCAAGAGAATGGGGACTCCATTTCAGCCTACAAAAAAACACTTACAAAGGTTTTCCAGATCCAAAGTGATAGAACAAAATCATGTGAAGGAGGAGCTTCTTTACTTTAAGGGTAAATGACTGGAGGAAAAAGAGGGGGGTTGAAATGAGAGGGGAGTAGGGGAATATGTTAGCTGAGTGTTTCATGACATTTCTTTCCTTACTGTAGAAGAAGCTCAGTGGGAGGACAGCAAGCTCTGGGTCTCCAGACTCTGAAACCTCAGCAGAGGTGAGAGCTGACCGATGATTCTTTGATGACAGCTGCCCTGCCTCTACGGCCTCCTTGGCAGACTCTCCTTGGAAATCCTACACTGGAGGCTTCAGGCTCTCTCTGCTGAACAGCCAGAGCGCTTTCATGTTTTGTGAACTGTGAAAGCTGAGCTTTCTTCAAGAACTATGTCCCAGCAAATTATTTCAAATGCTCTGTCCTTGATAGTTGTTAGATGCATTCTGATTAAATCCTGCCAGGTTTATTTGCCCTGTGGAATAACTTGGTCTCCAACACATAAGATAATGTTAATAAATATGGAATTGATATTAAAATAACATCCAGGACCAGTATCCTCTGTACAACCTAGTCAGGCTTAATATTGCTTGACATTAGAGAAGAATGTGTTACAGATAAGGAATATCACCTGAGGTGCCTATAAAAGGGAAGGAAATGAGACTCTTTCAGGAAAATAAGTTACACTGACATAAGAAAGTTTGCAGCAATACCCTGTGCTGTAGGGGAGCTGCCTTTGACATGTTATCCAAGAAGGGAGTGGGCTTTCTACTGCGAAAGCCCCTCTTCTCCTGCAGGGCCTTACTGTTTCCTCAAGTATTGACACATGTGCTTCTGCAGCAGCCAGGGTGAAAATGGTGATACAGTTCAGGCAGTTCTTGAATTTCCATGCAAAGGCCTTTCAGCTTGAATTACTCATTCAGGACACACAAGCCAGAACTCTGCTGGCTCTCTCCACTCCACTTGCAGCTGTTTGTCCCACATTAGCAAATGTGGGTCTGCCTTTCTAAGTGCAAGAGCAGAAATGCTTCTCTTGTCAGGTCCAAGCAGATGTCTTCTGGAGAAAGAAATATAGGGAAAGGCCATTGTAGATGCATTTTGTGCCTGGAGTAAAGCTTGGGACAGAATTTTGCCCTTGATTATTAACAGACCAACAGACCAACTAGTACTGCAATAAAAGTCAATAGGACAAAAATTGTCCTCAGCTTTCCCATTTCCTCCCTGCACTCGTGGGCCTAGACCAACTGAACCACCACAATCTCCCAAATTACTTTTCTTCTCTGGGGACATTAAAAATCATCGTTCTTTATTATCAGCAAATAGGATTACTGGGCACCATTCTCCTCTTTAGTGTTCCAGGATCAATTCTTTGCACATTCTAAAGTGGTCTGAACTGAAATTGTGGTTGAATTGTCAAAAGAGAGAGAGAGTCACATTTTTCCTTTTGCTGTTGTACCCTCCTTGCTTGTCTCTTTTTTCACCCTCTCAGGTAAGGCAGCATTTAACCTGAATCCTCAGTTCCATGATTAGTTTGGCTGTGTGGTTGCAAAGTCGCCTCTCAGCAGGGCAGGAGAGACTGGTGATGGGGTAAGGCTGCAGTGTTGCCTTATGTTACAACTCCTGTAAAAATCCTGCTGTAGCAAACAAGTTTCCTTCCTGATGCGTCAGCTGAGCCCAACTAAAGGACCCAGGGCTACAAACAACTTCCTTGTGTCACCTATTTCCCTTCCCTCTCCATGTATCACATGCCATTAGTTTAAGCTTTCCATACCTCAGACATTTTTCCTGCCCTACATTTGACCACAATATCCTGTTTCTGCAGGTGCACATCCTTGTTTGCAGCCAGAGTTGTGTCGATCTTGGGGAATATTTTGCAGAAGCTGGTGGATGCACTCGCTGAAGGCTTTCTCCCATGTGCACAGTAACAGCTCACAGCTCAGCATTGCTGCATGCATTTCTTATCCTTCTCTCTGTAGGTTCTTCCCAGGACATTAGGACTTAAATTTTCTCCCTGTCATAATGCTGGTGCTTATCTGTTAGGATATTTCTTCCTGAGCAACTCATCAGCCCAGTACTTTTATCAGAACAATATACCTTGTATATGCTAAAGAGAATTAAAAAACAGGTGAAATCCAGAGCAGTGGAGTATGAAGCAATGAGCGAGTGGACACTTTGCAGTTTCAATTCCTTTCATATGTTAAAATTTTGATGTTTGAGAAGTTTCCAGCTCTTCCTGTTTTTGCCACCTCTACAAAGTTGAAAAGCTGAGTCATAAAGAAAGTCAATTCCTTCTGTTTCAACATTCTGAAAACCAGTGGGTTACTGAGTATTCCAAGCATGCATTCAGCCTTTTGCTATGCAGAAAGTTGTAAATTTTTTATGCTGAATCTTTCATTTGAATGTATGATTGACTTGGGCTGCTTGTTTTGGTTTTTTTTTTTAAATTGTCTGAGAAATGTCTGCTGTGCTGCTTGGTCTTTGCCCCAGTCCTGCTAAAATAACATTGTCAGAACCAATTGTGCTTTCCAACTACTTGAAAAATCACTCTCTTCCGAAAGGGATAAACAAGTTTTGAATCAGACTTCATAAACCCAGCTTCCAGCTAAACCAGGCATGGCAGACACAAGGCCAGGAGAGATGTAGTAAAAGTGACAGAACAGAGAGCTTTTATGTAAGGTAACAATGCAGGTCAAGAAAAGCCATAAAGCAAAAGGAAAAAGGGATTAAAGATGTCAGATGACCAGTAGTGAAGGCAAAACATTTCAGAGAGAAATAGTTTCTGCTGCAGGCTTTTTACAGTAGTTATGCCAATCTGGACTTAACACTGCTTTGAGGATCTCTTGGAATGGATGAGAAGTGCTATGGGAATGCAATTTTTAGTACCAGAATCCATGTCTGAGAGTTACAGCCGTGAGCATTACTCAGCCATGTTGTTTTCCTGACTGTACATTTTAAGGTTACAAAGGTAAAACAAGTTTTTTAGCTATTGAAATTCATATTTTTTCAAGAAAAGTTTTACTGAAAGCACTAATAAGAATATTTAGTATCTGTCTCAGATAGCAGTTTGCTATTTGGCCTATCTAGAATGAGAGTAAATCGTGTCTTCATAATTTAATCCACTCTATTCAAGTTAAATATTTTCTTTAAGGCTGAAAGAAATTTCTATCTCAAAGTTGTCTAAAACATTATAAAAGAGAAATAGGATTTTCACTATTGAAACCCAGTTTTCAGACAGTGGAAGTGTATTTTATTTCATATGATAGTAGCTGTGATGTGTCTCTAAACAGTGTTGAAGAGGAGAGGTGCAGGAGTTGAACAGCAGAGTTGCAGTAAGAAAGAAGAAAATATCAGGAGGCATTTTTAACACACATTATTAGACCACAGCCCCTTTCAGTACCTCAGTTATTCAGCTTATAGAGACAGTTCCTTCAGAGACAGTTTAGAAACGAGTGCCTCCCTAGCCCCTAGTGGGGCTAAGAGATTGGTAACGCAGTGGTAAAATTATATTACATAAACAGGCAAATTGGAAAAAAAAGAGTTACAACAAGGTTGTGTTTTCATGCCCAGATTCATGTAATGATTTCTAAAGAGCCATTTTCCCTGAGGCTTGTCTTGTTATTGGTCAAACCTAAAACCCAGACCTCTTTTGGAGCATTCTTATCACTTGAGAAGCCCAGGCAGCCTGGTGATTGCTCAATGCCATTAGCGAGGTCTCTCAAAGCCACAGACCCACTCTTCAGAAATCCGTGCCTAGAGCAGCTTTATTCAACATAAAACTAAGTTGTAGAACATTTCCCTGAAGCTCAGAATAAGTATTCTACAACAAGACCATATTCTTTCAAAAGTATGTAATACTTTAAAAATATAGAGGCAGGCCATGATTTTTAACCTTATCTAAAAGCAGTTTCATACAGTAAAAAACCCCACAAATGCAAACATCATGTTGATATATTTGCCCATATCTGATAATACAGGAAACATATATTCCAAAACAGCTCTCATATGACACAGACACTACAATTGTCCCCACACTGTACCCTCGTAAAGCTTGGGGGCCTGACAAGGTGTGACAAGACAGGAATTTATAGCAGTCAGGTCTGAGAGGAGCTGATAAAGGGTTTTTCATGTATTTTTCTCTCCTGCCCTTGCCCCAGTACAAGCCAAAAGGAGACTTGACGGCCTGCAGCATAGCTGTTCAGTGCTTCTGTGCAGTCTAAGGGGATTTTTTTTGTCTTTAAAAATATTATACAAGTTTGCAGCATCTTGTCAGAACAACCAATGGTTTAACATTTCCTCCAGCCAGCTGAATTATTGTCTGTCTTAAATCATCATTCCAACTAAGCCACCAGGGCCCTGAGGCCACTAGAGGGTCTTGACCCCCTTGCCCAGGGTTCCTCCGGCTTGCTTGGGGTCCAGAAGCCCACATCAGCCCCCTGGGACTCTCAGCCCCTGCCCCCAGATGCCACAGCAGGGCCACAGCCCCACAGAGCCCAGCCTGGCCCCACCTGTCCCCAGGGAGGTGCCCGGGTCTGGGGCTGCCCCAGTGCCCCTTCCTCAGGAAGGCTGAACCCCAAGGTAAAACCTTGGCTTGTTTTCCTTGGGTTTTTTGGAATTTGTGGTGTTTTCTGGCGTGTCACTGTACTCACAAAGGCGCAGGAGTGTAGAAAAAAAAAAGAAATAAAAGAATGAGCAACATATTCATGTGGCTGCCAATTGCAGCCTCTGTTCGGATGTAAATGAGAGGGCAAAGGTTCAGATTTCTGGCAAACAAGGACAGAATTTTTTCTGATGAAACCTGTGATGATACCCAAGCCATGGCTGCAAATCATCCCTTCAAAAGGGTCACTCCAGATCAGGCTCTGAATTTTTTCTGTATTTTCTGTGGTGCTGCATTAGGATGCAAATCCCACATCTAAATCACTGTTACCCTGAAAGAGATTTTTGATTCTTCCAGTCCCCTGCTGATTTTAAACTTTTACAACTGGAGTATAATTTGTTTGTGCCTAGGAGAGCTTCTGCCCTGAAATCAACGTTGCAAATAAAGGATAGGACCTTGCTTATCTCCACTAGGTTTGTTTAAAAAGGAGAGCCTAGAAAACAAATGGTATCGTGCCTGCCATTTGCTCTCAGCTTTTATTTACTCATTTGTTTTCAGTGTGGAAAAAGTATCTAAGCATCCTCCTAATGGATGGAACTCATCCTTTCCATTCTGTAGAAGCTCTGCTTTAGAGAGGACTTGCTGCAAGTAGAGAGAGGACTCTGACAGACTTTTTAAATACATGGGCAAATTCTCTTTTTGATTTCTAAGTTCCTTTTTTTAAGTTTGGAGAGTTTGAGTTTTTATTTTTATTTTTAAATCTTTCATTGCTTTAATGGTGTTCTTTCTTCCTACTCAGTCTCTCACAAGTAGATCAACACACAATCATTTGGGCGCCAGAACAATCCAACCCCTTGTTAACATGACTGGACATTAAAAGTTCCTGCAGTAGATGAATTAAATTCAGTTTTAAAAACAGCTACAGCCCAGAATTACATGGAAACACTGAATCAATCAAAACTAATGAAAGCCTTAAAATGGAAATGAAGCAGTCCTTAAGATGACCTAATGTTACACATACATGTGCTTTCTAGTATTGACTTCAAATAATTTTGGGGATTTTAAAAGGTGATAATTTAAAATTTAAGTTACTATGAATAATTATGTTCTTCTGAAGTTCAATTAGCTTAAGAAACATGATTTTTTTTTTAACTGACAAAACAATATTTATCTGCAAAGAAAAGCATTAAAACCCTGTAAGAAGCAGATTTTAACTCCCTAAATATTAATTTACATTATGTTCTTGCTTTGGATCAATGGGAACAGAGGAAATTGTGAGGAAAAATTGCAGAATGTTCTCACATAAGGAGAGAATTTTAGCTTTCAGGCCAAATCATCACTTGTGAACAAGATTTTTGTCATCTTTTGAAATGTCTAACAAAACAAGGGCCATTGAGTTTGGCATTATATGAAAGTTTCAAATCCCCAGTTTTGAAAACATTATGCAATAGTCTGTTTTCTGGTTTTATCTGTAGCCATGCAACAATAGCAGGTTTTCCAGTAACGTGTCTTCTTTAAGGACATCTACTATGAATTTGAATATTCTTACAGTGTGGAATTGATATTACAATAACCAGGTTTTGAAGACTTTCTTTTAGGTCTTCTCACAGGGATGTACTTACCCACTTCATCTCATTGTTCACCTGCACAGGGCTCTGTGCACTCCATTTTTCTTTCAGATGCAGAACTATAATTTCACACAAAGTTTTCAAAGTGGAGTAAAGAAATGATGGTGAACGTGAAGAAAATTACCCGAAGAATACCAAGAAAAGCAAAACTGTAGGATTTACTAATACAGCAACACGTCAAAACACCTTTGTGGTGATGTGATATTTGGAAAAGAACTTATATAGCTATAGATGTTCAAAGTCAAGACATTCTTCAGATTTCTGATAGATGATGCTGAGACATCCACAGAGCTCACCATAATTCCAGATGTTGTTCCGTAGCCGTGGTCCCATATGAGGTTCTTCTGTCAAGGTAAGGTCTGATCAAGGTAAGGTCTGGTGAGAGAGTTGGGAGTATTGATCCTTCAGCTGAGGATACTGGGAGATGAGGAAACCATCCAAAAAGCTTTGCCTTCTGTCAGCAAAAATACTGGGTGTTTTTGAAATGCACTGTTTAAAAATAGTGCCTTCTGAATAACATTGGCAAGGTGATTGTTTCCCTGAGGTACAAGCTGATTTCAGGGTCATGCAAAATATATGCAGAGATCTACAACATACTTTTACTAACAAAAAAAAAGAAAAAGAAAAAGAAAAAGAATATTGGTTTTTCCTAAGACCTTTTAATATTGGAAATGTTATATTTGTTTTTAAAAAAAGTAAATATGAGGGCAAGGCTTGAGCTGTGCAGGGTTTTTCTTGTGCTTCTTGAGTAACTGGTTGAAACTCTGAAGATTAGAAAGGTGATCCTGGAAATGTAAAGACACTCTTCTCCTCCCCCCCACAGCCCCCCAGTGCAGTGTTCACAGGATTTAGCACAGGAAAGTGCCTGATCTTTCAGTTCTCCCATTGTGGCCATAGCAGGAATGCCAGTTTGGCAGAATTCTGGGAAGTCACAGATGACCCAAGTGAAACTCCTCAACAGTGTAAAAGAAATCTGTTTCTTTTAGTCATTTCACAAGTGGCTGGTACTACAACAGGATGTTATTTGCAATTAAATTAGTGTAATAGTTGCCTTCTCTGAAAATAATGGAATGATGTGAGAATAAACACAATGCAGGAGCACAGTCTGGTCAAGCAGTCACCCTAGCAGAGGGAATGATGTCATCTCCAAAGAGGCTATCGGATGCTTCTGTAATTTACAGAGGGAAACTTTTTCCTTTATTGCTTGCTGCAGTTCTGAAAGATGCCAACATTGGTTCTGTGCTGCTCCCAGTGGGCTGTATTTACAGTTATAAATGAGCTTTCCCTCCTGAGGATTAGCTCTGTCCTCCCTGAGCAACTGAAGGGAAATGGAAGCTGGAGCCAGGACTAGGCAAGGGACAAGTGCAAAGCTGTGGATCAGGGAAGAGCAGGGGAAGGAGTAGATGAAAAACCCTGTCAAGGCAGCCGTGTTAGTTCCTTATTTTTACTATAAGCAGAACAAACAAAATAGCTGCTCCAGTGAGTTATTTACATTAGTGTGCTTCAGAGCAGATGGAGGGCTTTATATCCCATTATGAAAGGCATGCAAGTTACAGTGACATGAGTCCTAATTATGAACAACTTAAACTGCACCATCTGCATTTAACAAAGCTCCATATGCAGGGGGATGATCGAGCTTGGCTGCCTGCATTTGTTAGCAACACGTGCAAAATAGACACCAACTGGAAGAATCTGAAGATGCTCAGGCAGGCTCTGTGAGAGGAACTGGAAGTTTTTGTGGTGTCTCTTCTGCCCTCACTGACCAAACAGAAAACTGGGAGCAAAAATCACCCCAGGACAGAATTATTGCCTCCTATTGAGAGGGATATTCATACATAGGTTTGCCAATTTCAGATTATTGGCCACGCAGTCTTAGCTAACACCTGCTTTTTATTTATTTATGTTTTTAAATTTTCTCATTTTTTCTTTTTATTTTTGGCAGAAAATTTCACATCATCTTCCCCGTGGCAATCTGAGCAGACAGTGTGTAATTTTAGATGCCCAGATTGAAAGCCCAATCCTTTTGCCACTGACAGCGCTTTGCCATGCAAATTTCAGCATAAGGGATCTGTTGACTTCAGTATAATGGAGAATAAGAAAATTAATCTTTTTCTTAAAAAGGAAAGTTCATTGAAGCAAACAGCCCTGGTTAACCAAAACACAAATTAATATCCAGAAGTTTAACTTGTAAGAGGGTCTTTCTATGCTCTGCAGTAGGAGGAATTGTTTTCCTGCTTCTTTGAAGAGCATTAAACACAGTCTGTAACTGAGAAGAGATTTAGCAGGGCAGTGCTTATTTTCCTTCTGACATTAGCAGTTAGTTCCACTGGAGAAAATTTTAAGACCTGAGCTACACTTAGCTGCTTCTTCCCCTTAATTATGAGCACTTGAAATACGAGGGAATTCTAGACAGTGTGACAGTTTCTTTGGTTGAAAAGATAAAATCTCAAGTGAACACAAAATGATTTTTTTCTCTATGCTGGCATGTGGAAAAAATGGTGAAGGAGGTCAGATGTGTGTGTGTGTTCTGGTTGTCAAAGGTGATCTGCACTGCAACTCCTCTGACTCTGTCTTCAGAGCTCCAAAAGCACAACCTAGCAACAGCAGTCTGCTAAATCCAGGCCTCTCATGGTCCTACCCTCAACCACCCTTTCCTTACCTCTCTCAGAAATGCTTTGATCTGGAGCAATCTGAAGCAGAGTGAATAGCTGGTGAATTCTTGAGATGACAAACATCTTGCTCTAGGAGGGTTTTGTGAATCATCTTTTAGTGGGAGATGGCAGGAGCTGAGGTAGCTATTATTATACTGGATTCAGTTCATCCTCAGGCTGGACTTTGTATCACTGTGAGATAAAAACAAAATACTGAATTAGGAATGAAAAAAAAAGAAGTCTTTATAAGCAAAAGTAATTGGGTGAACACAGCATGATTGAAAAGTGAGAGGGGATCATTAATGTCTATTTTCACAGAAATCTGGATGTAAGGGATTAAGCTGACTGTAATAGATTCCTCCCATCTCTGTTTCCCCCCTTTCCATTCTGCTGCCTCTGATATGGAGATTTACACTGACCTCTGGGCTTCTAAATCTTGCAATTTGCCAGCTCTTTGATAGAAGCACATTCTCACTGGCCACTTAATTCCTTTCTGATCAGTATTATGTGACACCAGCAATCAGAGGGCCTTTGATTCACCCGGACAAAAGGGAGAATAGAAATGTACTTTTTCCCCCTAACAGCACTGCCATAGTCCCATGAGCTGGCTGTAATCCTGGGTTCATTTTTTCTTTCCTGTTTTTTAGTGATTTTTAGAAATCCAGCTTCGAGCTGAGCAAGAACAAGATAAGACAAGTTCTTTTACCATTTGAATACTGAGGGAATAAATCTTTTTATCTCTGCCTGACTTCAGGTGCAGGAAGTAGAAAACCTTTTCTGTATGAACACTGAATAGGACCGGTCCATTTTATTTTCCCTGAAGCATTAGTTGCATTTCTGAAAGGAGACCTATTTAGCCACATAAAACAGCAGGAAGTGTGAGGACAAAATGGAACTATTTTCAGGAAGAAAACAATGAAGACTCAGACATAGTAGACACGGGCAGAAAAACCACCCTTCATTAAAGTCATGACTGGAGGATTCTGCAGAAACCACTTCAAATATTATTTCATTAATCTCAGGCCAATGTTTTCTTTACCAGCACAAGCATTTTAATACAATATATGTAAATAATAAAGGTTAAAATTAAAAATAAAATTAAATTTAAATGTAAGACAAAAAGTTGTCATTGTTTCCTATGTTATACACAGTTTCTGCTCCAATTTTTGTGTGTATACAGTGTATATTAAGTCCTTTCCTGAGGATATCCATGATAAAGAGTTAACATTTAATCAGTTTTTAGAGTATTGCTTGCACCTTGTTTACCAAAAAATGTTGTAACTTCATAAAAACCAGAAAAGCCGTATCCTTCCGTATTATTAAAAAAAAAATAAAAGCCATATTATTTAAAATGACACCATAAATTGATTCATATAGCTTTATATATGTGGTATATTAAAGTGGTTTTAAATTAGAAGAAAGGCAAAATTATCTTGGGTTGAGAGTTAAAATAACTGGGAAAGCATCAGGCATCATTGACATGAGAAGATTTGTCAAGCTGAAGAATCTTCAGTCATTTTGAACTTACTAATGAGAAATTTTAGGCAGGTTTGGAACACTATCAGATAAACTGTACTCACAATATGCTATTTAATCATATTTAAAATATTTCTCAGGTTGTTTGATTAAAGCTGTTGTTGACTTGGCAATTTTTGAAGTGAAGGATTCTCTCTGATTTTTATAGGAAAGAATTCCACACAATAAATAGGCAGAAAGGAATGGATTAAGACACACAATACTTATAATGTGATTGAAGTAATTTTGGCAAAAATCTATCTCAAAATTTTATAAAAATTTGGATTTGTATGGGAGAAAAATAAGATTCTAACCTCATAATCTATCTACCAGGAAAGTGCATTTTTTATTTTAATTTCTGTTTTTGCTGAATGATTAATTTAACAACAATAGTCAGTTTGCATATTACTTATCTATTTCACCAGTTCTAAAAAGTCTTGTCTGGGCACAGAATTGGTTCTTCAAGTGGTAAATGTTGAGTTGCGTAGCAAAGATTTTCTAGAAGGAGCTACCAGGCCAAAGTTGGGAAATTAAGGAATTATTGCTTCTACAAAAACTACATTTCCAACTCCAATTGCAATTAGAAATACTGGAGGGTCTATGTGCATATATAGAGATTGTTCTTGTGGGAGAAGAAATCCCTGGAGCCTTGGAGGAGCTGAAGGGAGTAACATGGGAATTGCTGAAACTCTTTAGTTATCAAGTGAGGAGAAGATTGTCAAGATCATAGCAATGGAAGTTGTGTATAAAAAGGAATGCAATTATTTGAACTCTTAAAAGTGTGTGAAATATTTGCTGAGCTTTCCTGTTTTATGTCAACACCCATCCTCCTCCTGTGTCCCATGTTCCCTACTCTGCCCCTGTGGAACGTGGTGCATCTGTGCATGGCTGGGTGGTCTCACACCTAAATATCACCTCACACCCTACTCTCAGGTTCGTGTGTGGGAGTAGAAACAAAAATTCACAAAAATTTTACATGGAAGGTTCTCTTGAAGCTTCTGACCCAAGTAACCAGAAACATCATTCTTCTTCCTGAATGATACTTAGGAGCTGGCTTTAAAATTCTTGATATGCTCCTTCAGTGGCAAGGAAGGTGCCATATCCAAACCCATTAAAATGCGGAGTCCTTATTCTCTCTTATTTTCTGACTTTTAAACCACATAACATACAATTTTACATCTTTATTCTTTTTTTTCTTTCCCTCTCCATGTTAAAAAACAGAGAGAGAGCATATTTAATTTGGTTAATGGAATTTGTTAATAAGCATTAGCAAATTTAGGATTTTAGAAATAAATTGATTAATATCCAGCATGAATATTTACAACTGAGAGAAAAATACATTTTTAAAGTTGTTAACAGAGGATTAGGAAGTTATGAGTCAAAGTGCCAAGAAAAAGGAGAAAAAACTTAAATCATCAGTCTTCATTTTATCCAGAGGAGTCTGAGGGATAAATTTAAATTCTGCATAGGGTTAGTGAGATCAAAAAACATTCTTGTAGTTTGTGAAAGAGATTCAATAGCACAGCTCTCCATAATGAGGTTGTAGATGCAGTGACCCAGGGGACCACTTCCAGTTCTGTGCCTCTATAGTTAATATTTAAAAGGCAAAGTCATAATGGGGAAGAATGGATTTTTTTTCAGCTACACAGAAAAAAACCAGCTCCACTTTGTAAATGAAATGCCCTTGCTAGCTCTGCTGAGATATGTGCAGAAGGTGTCTACTGACTGTGGAAGATCCTTAACCTGGCAGTGAAACATCCATCATTGAATGTTGGATCTAATTAGTGAAGTCAAGAGGGTTTTCCCAATGTCCTCTAAGTAGGTAAGACTCAAACATCTTGGATTTGACAAACAATTCCCAACCCCTTCTCTGACCTTGGCTATGAACTTCTGGTCAATCAGATGGAACAAAAAATATTTAATTTTTACAATTTTTTAAAAATTGTTTTCTCAGCTTGGTTTTAGAGGCCACCATTGGTTATTAAAGACAGATATAAACTATAAATTTTCACTTCACAGGAAATTAACAATGTCTGCATGGGATTTTCTAAATCCTATTTTTCACAAATAAAAAGTTTGAAAAAATATTTTTGATAACTTGAATTATTATACTCAAGCAAAGCAAACGCTTTGTATTTTAATTGTTAATGATGGGAAAAGCTTCAAACTTTTCATAAAGTTTAAAACAAAAAAAACTTACCATAAACAGAAAATATCTTATTTGAAATTAATAGGAAGCTGTGATTTTTATTCTGATGGTCAATATTTGACTGTTTCAGTTGTTATTAAGTAGAATAAAACTCTTTTGATGAAGGCTTGGACATGGAGAGAGAACAGTTTTGATTTCATTTTGATAACTCAGGTGTCAGGTGACAAAACAAGTCATGAAAGCTGGGCTTCTGTAATGATCACACTGTATAAAATGAAAACAATTACTTATGTTTTCTACCTTTTCTTTGGTTTTTGATTTTCTGTTCCCCTATTAAACATGAAATCCTGTGATGAAAATTATTTTAGAACAGTTATCTGTACCATAAAGATACTTTGAAATATGTAAATAAATCAAATATTAATTATAAAAGGTTAATTTCCATCCAGTTAACTCTCCTTTGATTCATGAGCAGTAGCTAATCATGGGCAGAGCTTATAAAAGGAATTGAGCCTGAAGCTGTTGTACCTAGGTTGTTTAAAAGCCAATTTTTTTGGTTCTGCTCTTTCTGTTGCTAATTGCTATATGATTTGAAAATCCTCATGGCAGGAACAGCAAGAGCCTCTTGTGGGAGTAGGTCCCTGCTGAGTCCCAGCTTGACAAGAGAAACACCAAAAATCTGCCTTTTTTTTGAGGGCAGTGATGAAGTTCTCTGTGCAGTTTAGGGGTTTACAGCCACTGATGGGGAAATCCAGTGTAAGGAATCAGTGCTCTGTTTCTGCAGAGATAAGACTGCAAAAAGCCCATGAGATCTTGGTAGAAATCATTCGCCAAAGATACAGAAGCAGCACTGATTTACACCAGCTGAGGCCAGGGGATGGGCCAAGGTAGGGAAAGAGCAACAGAAAGTACAAATGAGCTTTTGGAAGACAAACCTTTTTTCTCCACTGATGTAGAACTACATTTAATTTGCCAGTGTGGATTGAGAGGAGTTATCAAGTTTACTTATAACCTCCAGGATAGAAATTCATCAAAGAGAGCTTTCCTCACAGTCCCTGCTTTGTATCTGCAGCAGAAGTGAAAAAATAAGCGAAGTGAAATTTGCTGGATGCAGCACTGGAAATTCCATGTTAGTATGTTATAAAATAACAAACACACAGATATTAATTGTCTAGGATGATAATAATATGCCACCTATTAATTTATATCTTATTAATTACCTGAAAAAAACAGCAAGCATTTTAGTTAGTATCTGTAGCTCCAGGAAGCAAACAGCCTAATCCACTGATACACAATTCAGCTCTGTGGAAATTAGGAAAGCATAGTCTAAATTTTTCTTAGAATCATCTACTCTTTCATATGAACCAGCATAGGAAACTCTGTATTTCCTGCTGCAGTGGGACTGACAGTGACTTCTGGATGGATCTCTCATGGTGGCCACCTTCAAATTGAGCACCTTCCTGAGCCTCAAGTGTATCTATCATTCAGAGCTGTGACAGTCTTGTGCCTTTGCAGTAGGGTTTCTTAGTTTGAGAGGAATCTCTAGCCAAATAAGTCAGTGGCTGAAGTAATACCAGCAGAACATTTGTTTTCTCTTTTTTTATTGGTGGTTTTTTTTTGGTGGTGGTGGTTTGGTTTGGGTTTTTTTCTGTTTTTGTTTGTTTGTTGGGGGGGGTTGTTTGGGTTTTTTTGGGGGGAAGATTAAGATGACTTTTAAAAAAGGAGGACCACACCCACCCCACCCTAGGTGGAAGAAGTCAACTGAACTCAGGTTTTCTGCCTCTCCTATGAGTGTCTGAACCTATGCCCTAGAGGACTCAGGTGTTACCCAGGCTCCTGAGCAAGCAAATGCTCTGAGAGAAATGTTTTAAAAGGGGCAAATCCACCAAAAGCTGCTGAGATTAATGTTGTTCAAGCAACAGCTTCTTCAGGATCTGGGCTGTGCTAGTGTTGCTCCTCCAAGGACCATAAGTGATATCTCATGTGTTTTTTTCCCTTACTGATCCTTGTTTGCTGTATTGAGACTAATTTTGGGAAAACAGCTGAAAATCTGCACCCCAAATGATGGAAAGATGATTTGAAGTTTTTCTTGTAGTTACTTTTTCCCTTCTGGCATTTTTTTGGTAGCAATGAAATAACTGGATGTCTCAAGCTCATCATCTGCAAAAGTGCTTAATTTTACTTGGTGCAATAACGTAAAATAAGCAAATTCTGATATGTCAAAAATATTATTAGGACAAGAAAATTTATATCTATGAAATAACTTCATCTGTTCCAGCATTTCTGCATTTTTTTCCTTCTAATTATATATACATATGTACATGCAAACTCTTATAAAAGGGGGAGGATGAAACGAGACTTATCAAGTATATTTTTATCTTTCTTTCTAGAAATAGTTGTCAGCTGAGATTATGCAAATATCACAGCGAATGAAGCAAGTTTCTGTAGTGATTAAGAAGGTCTTAAAATAATACCTGCTAGATCTGCCCTGAGAGCAGTTTTTTCTTGGATAAAGCTGGTTGAGTTTAATTTGTTTCCTTTGGGCTTTGTTTGTTTACTTGGTTGATTTTTGTTTGGTTTAAAAAATGGATGGCAGAGGACACTGAAATGTATTTCAGGAGGAAAATATAATTGCATTAACCTGCTGAGATTTGAGGTTGTGTTTTAAATTTACCCCTCTCCCACTTCTTGTGATAATCTGGCTTTTCTGTACTCAGTAAGAGGAACAATGCATTATGTATTTACAAGACATGACATACAGAAGTTTCCAGATTTCTATTGCAGTGTGTCTTTATTGCCCTCTCTAAAATATGCTAAGGGTTTCATGTCTTATTTTTGGTGTTTGAACAGTATATACGTCTTTTCCTTCTCCAATAGACATGTTGGGTATATTGGAAGATGAAAAGATTCTGTCTGCAGTGTGTTCAGGGGGGGTTATTAAATTATTAGTTCTTCTCATCATTGATGAATTTATTTTCTCATCAGGCGGTTCCCCTACACAGAAAAATGAGTGCTATGAAAGGTAAGTGAAAATTGCCGTGTCAAAATCTGTGACTGAAGGGAAAGAGTGGTACTGGATAAACAACTCTCTGGGCCAATTTACACACCCAAAATAATCCATTAATAATTTTAGCTGTTATGATTCCGTTGGACTAGAAAATGATAAAGCAAAAGTTTTGTGTGTTCTCTTTTGGTAGGTCTAGTTAATCCACTTTAGGGTAGTTACTCACCATTTAGTGCAAATTTTATATTAAAACAGCTGCCTGCAAGTTGTTTTACAGTATTAAATCTTCACCCCTAATCACTGACATGCCTGCCCTATGGACTGGGGATTCTGTATCCTATTTAAACTTGCATGTTTTCAGCTGGATAGTTTCTGTTACTTGATCATTTTCTAATCTGTGTGATATTTTTGTTCTGTCTAATCTGTGTCTTGCCAAAAGGCCAAATTCTGTCATAGATCACTTTCTATGTCTCTCATTAAATTTACACAACTTTCCAAAATAAAATCTCCAAATGTTCTCAATCAGATCATTCATATGTTCTACCTAAGTGGATGAACACTATGATACTGTGGCAACTGATAATATTTGGCATCATTTGTATAAATTCTAGGAATGACTGGTGTTGGCATGTTACCGATTGTACTTAAAGAAACTCATGTTTTGCTGACAGGAGCTGATTTGTCTCTCCAAAGTATCTCTGTGTTCCTGTTCATTGGTGTGAGTGTTACATGTTTAGGACAGTGATGCTCAGGAAATACACATTTTTGATGGAACTGGAAAGTGAGGCCTTTATTCATTGTAGTCAGGCAATCTGTATAACTGCACTGTGCTTGTATGGTGTTTGTTTCCCATCTGCCTGGGTTAAAGCTTGCTCAGAAACGTTTGCAGTGTAATAGCTGCCGAGTTAGCTCTGTGTGGAGCAGACACAGGGAAATAAGCACTGCAGTCTAGAGAGTCTGAAGGAAAACGTGGGTGTTCCTTAAATTAGAATAATTCTGTACTCTGAGGATAAAATGAGTTCAGCTCTGGCGCCTCTTGTTCCTCCCTTGTGTTAGAGAGTGCTGCCACAGCTCTCCACGGGACTCCTGAGCTGAATTCAGGTTTAAAAAAAAAAACCAAGACAGAGAAAAAAATCATATCCTATTTGTTTTAACTGGTTTTGTGCATATATTACACAGTGTAGCCCCAGAAATATTGTTCCAGTGTGAGAGAACCTGGATTCACATCATGCATATGGAAGTGAGCAACTTGGCCTGGGGAGCACATGCAGGCAAGAGAAGGTGTAAACTTCCTGGGTGGTCCAGGCAAATGACCTTTTAATGCCCTAAAGTAGTATTTTGGTGTTTAAAACAGGTACTTCAGCCAGAGCCTAAGCAGTGCCTGTCTTGTGTCAGTAAGACTTTGGTGTCTGGTTTGAGGTAGGTGGGTATGAGAGCTGCTCACCCCACAGCAACTGCTTTGAACCAGAGGTTTGACTATTCTCCTCCTTTTTTTGTGAGAATTTCCAGGGTCAAAAGCAGAGCTCAAAGGCTACAGAGTTGGGATTTTTAGTTTTGTTTTCAGCCTTGTTGCTTCAAAGACAAGGCAAAGGGCCCAGTAAAGCACATCTCCCGTAAGACCAGATATCAAGGAAAACCTGATTCCTCCACCTTCTAAGCTGTTTGTGCTGCCTACTCTCAGGGCTTGCAACTTTTTCAAAACTTATTCCCTACTGCTTGTTTTATTCACAGGAAGTTCAGAGCTTTCCAATTAGACTGGTGTAAAAGTCTTTGCAATGAGAAATTTTATATTTCCCAGAGCAAGTTCACACTTTCAGAGCAGAACCCCAGCTCTCCATTTGGGGCTCTTTTTTCAAGTGAAGATATGTGACACTGAATCCCCATCATATGTCTTAGTGCTTTTGCCTTGCTTGAGACTGATCTGGCATTTTTCTAGGCCAAGGAGGCAAAATATTTTTAATTACCCTGAGCATATTTTGCTCCCCAAAGTTTTGATTTTTCTGATGAGCTTTGTGGTTCTGAATTTTTTAATTTTATTCCTAGTTGTATGGATATTTGGAGATACCTGCTGGATTAATTTTGCTCTGGCATAGCTGTCAGGAATAACTGCACAAATCCAGGATTCTGTGCTTAACATATCATTGTCAGAACTTTGTATCAGTATCTGATTTCAATTCCACACTGAGGGAAGCATCTTTGGTGGAAAATACGTTTTGTATATGGATGGTGAGCTGCAGGCAAATTAGGAGCTTGTATCTGCTGGCTTCTTAGGAGTGAAATATGCTAGTGAAAAATGTTCTTTCTGAAAGAAATTCTGACTAGTACTTTTGTTTCTTAGTTGTTTTTTAGCTTGTGTATATCACAGTAAGGCCTACTACATCCCTGTTCTGTTTCTTCTCCTCTGCAAACACCCTTTTTATGTTAGCCCTCTGTTCAGACGCTGCACAATCCCCCTTGGATTGCATTCAGCACTATTAAGTATTACAGCAGCATACTTTCTTGACTTTGCTGATGTCAGAAAAGAAAATGTTTGTTCTAGTTTGGTTTTTTTCCTGTTTATTTCTGTGAGTATTCTGCTTTAAGGATGTATTGTAGAGCTTCTGCCTGGAGCTTGCCAAGAGCTGAAGCAGATATTTCAGGGGTCAGCTGTCAACTGGTTGGTTACAAAAGTAGTGAGGCCTGAAGGAAGCTCCAGCAAGCAGTTGAGGAAGGAAGTGGTGTCTTGATGATGTGCATAACAGCACTGAGGAACACATTTTCCCAAAAGCAAATTCTGTGGGGGCACTGTGGTCAGGTGTCAAAAATGTTTACAGAATTAATTTTATTCTCTTGTGGGGAGCAAGGAGGAAACCCACATCTTAACTTTCTCCCTTGCTTATTCTTCTGATGCAGTTCCCTGATGTGACACATTTGTTTATTGCAATAATGCTGAAGAAAGCCAGGTCACAGGGGCACTGGGATTGTACAGACACAGCACAAAACCTGTCTCTAAGGTTTTATTCATTAAGCAAGCATTATTATCTTTCTCATCTTCTCTTGGATTTTGGGGCCATTGTCTGACATTTTGGCAAGTGTGCAGTTCTCTGAACTTGCTTGCAGTCAGTCCTCTTTGAAATATTTGTATTACAGTTTCATTTGAAAATTCTATCTGTAGAACAACTGAGTTTTTAATATATATGGAACAGGATAACTTCTGAGATAGTTTTAATAAGTTTGCTCAGAACACAGTTTGGAACGGGTCATGAATCGTCACAGCACTAATCCATTTGTAAAAGGAAAATGAGGAATGGTCTGTGTGTGACATGCTCACAGCAGAAGTGGAGATTGCTATCTCCCTTGGATCATGGTGATGGGAGAAGGGGGCTGGGAGGATGTGAAATCCAAGACCAAGATGACCTTGTTCTGCAAAAAGCACTTCTGTTAACAAATTTCTGAGTGCTCACAGTTTTCATTTTCATACCTTCTGTGCTTATTTCTATTCCACCCCTCTAAACTGATCCATACTTTCTGTCAGAGAGGCTGGGAATCTATCAGGATGTGTTTCAATCCCTCGGGTGAATCCCGAGGACATTTTTTCCCCACCACCCCTTCCAGACAACATGAAATTAGGGAATATAATCTGTCTGCTTCTCTGGGCACTATCATCAACTGCTATTTTTCTAACTTCAAGGGTTTGGCTGGGGGTTTTGCTAGGTTTTGGTGGGATTTTTTTAATTATTAAACACTACTGGGGTTTTCCTTACTGGCACACAAAGGTTGACGCTCATTTGACTGGGGGGAGAAGCTGCTTAAAAATTAAATGACTCTTGTAGCACTGTTGAAAACAATAGGGCAGTCTCAGCCTGCAGCACATGAAAGTTGTCCTTATGGTTAAAAAAAGGTAGGGAGTAATAATTATTTCAAAATAACTCAGTTTCTGTTCCCTGTTAACAAAAGTGGCTCTTTAAAAAACATTCTTTGTACTACTCTGAACTGATGTCTGTGGTACCAAATGGAAACATTCATTTAAATGTTATTTAAATAATAATTGCTAAAACAATTTCTATCTCTATCTCATTTCTGCTAATAAAACAATCTCATTTTTAATGAAGTACTGTTTACACACACTAATTTACAGCAAAATATTCCTTATTTTTCACAATTATTAAGACAAAGGAGTACATTTGTGACATTATTAAAGCATCATCAACAAATTAGTTACCTTATCTGTTCTCTATCTGCATAATCCCCACACACGTCACCATGTTTACAAATCCACATGAATATTATGCAGCCCAGATCTAATTAATTTTGGATTAGTCTTGCAGAC
Organism: Notiomystis cincta; assembly: GCA_013398075.1. Classification (NCBI taxonomy): domain Eukaryota; kingdom Metazoa; phylum Chordata; class Aves; order Passeriformes; family Notiomystidae; genus Notiomystis; species Notiomystis cincta. Next base: position 130,476 of record VZRX01009462.1, on the reverse strand, counting down.
ACATGTAATTCTGATCAAAATAATCTGTATTCTCTCTTTTTTTGACCCCTGGAGTGTTCTGTTTGTCAGGGGACATGCTGGAACACGAATATCAACCAGCAGGTTAATCCTTGGGCTGTCGTTTTCTCCCGGATCTGCAGCATCCTGTGTTTTGTTGCTGGAAACCTCAGAGATCCAGGGAATGTTAGGGAGCAAACCAGTGTTGTGTGGGGCTTAGGGCAGATTGAGATCTGCCTAGACATTTGAGCAATCCAGCATGATGTGTAATGAAAATAGTCTGCTGAAATGGCTTTTCAGAAAGATCTGGCATCCTATCAGGCTCTTCTTGAAGGGAAAGAGCCAACTGGAAGATATATTTGAAAGGAAAGCTGAGCTGCTATAAATTTAAAAATGGGTAATGAGAAATTTAGGTGATGGTGATTGGGTGATTTATTTGGGTTTATGCATCCTCTGACAGGGCAGCTATCTGGGACTTCTGTTCTATGTTCAAGGCACAATCAAAAGATTTAAATGGAAAAAATGAGCTTCTCCCATCCAAATGGGACTTGGGGGCTTTTGTGGTGACTGAGGGAAAAAAAGTGAAAGATATTGTGCGTGAAAACATTCATTAAATGTGATAAGGAATTTACTGTTAACATAAAGTCATCTCCCAACATAGATAGTCTGCAAAGAACTTTCCTTGGAAGGCTGTTATTCAAAACAGGAACTCAACTGCTTTTTTTTTTCCCAAAATCTTTGTAATCAAAGGGTGGGAGAGAATAGCTCGAGAGAATGACTATTTTTTCAGTTGAATGCAGATTAAATCTGGTTGGGTTTTTCTTTCTGGTTTCCCCTCAAACCAGATTCATTATCACCCCACCATGCTCCCTCAGAGTCCAGAGCTCTTTGCCTTGGGGTCACCCAGTGGGTCACAGCTGCTGACATGGCCTTGTTACCAGATCACAGAGAGCCAGTGTCAGTGCTTAAAGGGCTTTTCCTTCCTTTGTGCCCTGAGGTACCAAGTTTCTAGATCAATGTCAGCCTTTAAACCATTGTCCCAGTTACACAGAATTTGCAATGACAAGTCAGCTTTATTTATGTATCATTGAAAACACTATTGAGCTGCCTTTCCTTCTGTACCTCTTTTTAATGAGTTATTCTCCAAGGCTGGAGACCGACTGATTAAGCTGATGTTACAGAGAGCTGTTATTGGAGATATTTCAGTGAGTGTGTCAAGTGAGACACTGCAGATCTTTCTCTTTCAGTCAAGCTCAGCTTTTGATAAATACACAGAAGCACCTGGTAGCTGTTTTACCATCCTGAAAAAAAATCATATACATTTCCTACAGGTAAAGTTAGAGTAGCTGCAGTAATTTCTGGTAAATACATACAGATCCACATCTGCTTGTAGGCTGCCAAAATTGAGGAGGGAACAGAGATACTGAAATACATTGTGGATGAAAATTTGGCTCTAAGGCCCAGCTGCTGCAAGTACTTAAATATGAGTTCAATTCTGTGTCTGTGATCAGCATTACTGTGAGTTTAACAGAGGTGTTAGCATAAACAGAAGTGAAAACTTGTGTACATTTTGCAGAGAGAGAGAGAGGTTTATTTGTGAGCCTAGCATAAATGGCATAAATCTGGGAGAACCTGTCCCTCAAAGTTGTTACATGATGAAGTTTGGCTTAGATTAATTTCATCTTTTGAGTGAAATCTAGAATCAGTCTCTGAAGAGCAACATCTAGAAATGAGAGAGGGAAACAAGGCTGTAAAGTTGGTCTGGAAATCAAAAGATGACAAAAATAATATTCAACTGATGCCTTTAGTGTTCATATTCTGCCTGCCTGATCATTTATCACTGGATGCAATGGCTGAAAAAATTGTTTGGGACTGCAGTAGTTTTATGTATTGCCTTCTGCTCCTCCCTAAAGTCAGATGGTTGAAACCATCAATTTCTTGAGCTCTTTGATGAAAAATAAGGTGTGCAAATATTTGAATTAATGTGATGATATTTGGATTTACCAGTGTTCAGATTACCCTTGCGGCCTTTAAGAACACCTTGTCAAGAGTCAGATCCATTGTGCTAGACACCATATGGTTACTTTGCTCTGTGATTTTCAATTTCTCATTAAAAAACTATGAAAAACATCTTTCACCCCATTAAATCTGATATTGACTGTACCAATACAGCTATCTATTTAAAGTTTAAGTTTAGGCAGAAAACTACCAAAAACACGAACAAAATTAATGAGAGGAATTAGCATTAGGTGTTAAATAGCAAATATGCACAAAGGGCAGAAATTGAAGGGAAAAAAAAAGCAGCAGAAATTGATGTTATGACAACTCCTCTTTTTGATTGAAAAAAACCAACCCCCAGAAAAGATTAATTACATTGTTAAGTAGTGCAACTTTTAGTAGCTAAAAAACCCAGAGGACTCACTTCATCTTTGTATTTTGTCTTCAGAAGTGAGTGTCAAATGATGATGCAAGATAGGAAACACTGATGGATGGGACTGGGTCCTGTTTCTGCATGATTATGGTGCTGTAAATCTCTGCTGTCCTACTGACCTTGGTGTAACATCGGATGGCAGCTGAGAATTTGGTCCCTTGTTGAAGCCGAACTTGTATAACCTTTCTCAAGAGACCAATCAGCATAATTTTATGTAAGAAAATGAAGAAAAATCTGAAATCTAGACTGGGAGGTAAATTAAATCTCTCATGTAGAGAACAGAAAGGTAAACGTTTCCTAATGGGAAGGAACATGTGCTGCTTCATGTGCAAAAGAGGAGTCACATTCCCCCCACATAACAGAATATGTATTTAACCAATCTTCTGACAGACATTAACAGCAGAATCTACTTAATTTGCCTTAGATTTTTTTACAGGAATGCACATAACTCCAGGTCAAATACTGCTTGAGTCAGGGAAAACTGAAGTGGTGGTGATGGACATTGTCTAGCTTTATTTCTGAAAGGAGATGAGGCCTGTGACTTCAGAAAGAAGGACTTTGTGAATGTACAAAAACTTGTACAGCCCCACATATGGCATGGAGCCTGATTGCTCTTAATTTAATCATGATTAAAAAATCAACTCCTCTTTGTTATAACTGAAGACTGTGTAGAGCAACAAGGATTCAGCTTCATGAAGAACATCCAAAACAGATCTAGAGGGATGCTTGAGAGAAGGCTTCTTTCATATTCTTGCATGAAACATAAACCTAAATAACACTTTTTAATATTACAGGGAACTCAAGTAGCCGTTCTGCACAAGGGAGGACGAGTCTTTTTCAGTGGACCTCTGAGACTATAACTTGTTTTCCTGTCTAACCAGAGAAGGATGAAAAGACGGAAACGTCAAAATATCCCACTCCCTGATGAATCTCTGTCACTCTGATTATACTAGATAGACACTGACTTTTTTGATTTTGCAGTAATAATAAAATGTGCTGGGATTGCAGAAGGCTTACAGCTGCTGCTGTCTCATGAACAACTCTGTGCTCATTTGAAGCAGTTCATCACCACACCAGAGGAGGTTCCTCCTCCCCTGCAATGCTGCATTCCTGTCACAATGTTCTAAAAAGACTGCCTCTCTCCCCTTCTTCTGAACTGCACAGGGACATTAGCATGAAAACGAGGACTTTGTTCCTTAAGTGTTCATCCATTCCTCCAGCTTATCCTCCCACCTGAAGTCCTCATCTGTGCCATCAATGAGTTTCACTGGAAATTGGTTTGATGAGGCTGCTTAAGTGCAATCCACTTACGTATTATATGCAATAATCTCTCCATAATTATAGACCTCCCTTTATTATTATGACATCTTTTAACACTTTTGAAGTTCCCTCAGTCTCATAATTCAGCTTCATTGACCAGAAAACAAAGAAACCCACCAGCTGCAGAGTTAAAATCATGACGCTATTGGCTTTAATCTCTCTTTAATCATTAAAATATAAATTAGCACTTGTACTTGTTACTTCCCAAGCAGCTTTCTCTTCTGTATTTCTTTCATCCTCTGCTCACAACTGCCACCTGTTTTTTTTCTGGTGGCCTGCCTTGCACCAGGGAGGAGATTCCTTCCCAGGGTTTGTCAAGAACAAGGTTCAGGGGCCTTAACAGCAAAACATCATAGTACAGGAGAGGAGTTGAGTTAGTACAGAAAAGTAGGTCAAGGATGTGGACATCTCTGTCATAAGGACTCTTCTTTAGTACATCTGTTTTTAGCTGGAGTATCTCTCGAGGTAAGAAGTTTCTGAAGCCTCTTTGGGGCAGTGTAGAAGTTTTTAGCCAAAACTGGATGCATGGCACGCACCATTGTGCTGTATTTCCTTGCATATCCTTTGGTGGGGCTCAAGACGGTTTTGGTTTTATATAAGTTATCTCTAAGTGAAAATTTGCTTTATTTATAATGCAGTAAAGTGCCTAAACACATACTGGTTTTCCACAGTTAGTTGTTGCCTGAGATCCTACATCAGGAGTAGATTTTCTGTTTATATCTGCATCTTCAACCCAGCCAAGAGCAGCTCTGGAGAAAAGGATGTGTTATCTCCTAATGGGATGGGATATTTCAAACATCAGAGTTTGGTACACAGCTCTTAACGCTCATAACTCTGTGTGGAAGAGCTTTAGTGTTACATACACAAATCTGGGCAAAAAGAATGGTCTGGTGAGCTGCGAGAAAGGCTGAAGTAATGGAAAAATCATGCAGCACATCTGACTTAATTGTGTCCCTTATGGAATACCTAAATGATGTGCAAAGGGATGATCCTAATTAAGAAAGGCTCGACCTGTTGGTTAAATCTTAGAAAATTTCTGTTCTTCCTTATTATCTGAGCTTCTTTCCACATTTCCTAAATGTACAAGACAAAATTTAAGGCTTAAAGCAGTGAAAGATATACTGTGTCTGGATTTTGTGTATTCATTATATTTTCCACAAACTTTGAACATGATATGGTTTGGTCCGTGGCCAGTTCTTAAAACAAAGCCTTTTTTATTAGTAGTATTTTAAAAAAAAAGAAGTCCATCTTCTATGATATTGCTCAGGCTATATGAATTAGACATGTGAAGCTGTGGCTGCATTGAAAACAGATTTTTTTCTCCAATAAATGCTGAGGAAGCAGTTTTGTTCTCTGCCAGAATGAGATAGTTATAACATCTTTGAAAATAATCTTCCTAATTTTGACAATACTACGAAAATCTTGGTTTGTTTTACCATGCATAAAAACTGGCTGTACATAATTTGTGATGTCTTAAAAGGATATCCAGGGCTCTATTTATCTTTCACTTCAATAAGTACAGAATTGGAAAAGAACAATAGAAAGAAGCAACAGATGTGCTTGGGTATTTGATCATAACCCCATTAAGGAAGACTAAATGTGGTTTATTGGATCTTCAGTACTACAAAACCAAGCACATGTGACTTTATGGGGAACCGAAAATTTGTCTGATACAATGGGAACACCATGAAAAATGGCACAGCTCTGTGCCTGGCAGCAAAATAATCTGCCAAAGGCAAGCAAAAAATACAAGGAGTAGGTGGAGGCAGATGATCCCTGAGTAAAGACATGGTTTTGGCTGGGGTAGGGTTATTTTTCTTCCCAGTGGCTGGTGTGAGGTTGAATTTTGGGTTTGTGCTGAGCACAGGGTTGATAATACAGACATATTTTTTTATTGCTGAGCAGGGATCACACAGAGCCAGGGCCTTTCCTGCTGTTCCTACTGCCACAGTGGCAAGGAGGAGAGAGGTGTGTGGGAAGCTGGGAGGAAACACAGCAGGGATTGGTGACCATAACTGACCAAAGTGATTTTTCAGACCATGTGGCATCATGCTCAAGATATAAAGTGAGGGGAAGAAGGAGGAAGGGGGAAATATTTGATGGTGTTTGTTTTCCCAAGTAACCATTCTGTGTGAGAGATGCCTGCCTTCCTGGAGATGGCTGAACACCTGCTCCCCAGGGGAAGCTGTGAACTTTTTCCTTGTTTTGCTTTGCCTGTGTGTGCAGCTTTCGCTTTCCCTGTTAAGATGTCTTGATCTCAGCCCTTGAGTTGTCTCGCTTTTGCTCTTCCACTTCTCTCCTTGATCCCACTGGTGGGGAGTGAGCAAGCAGCTTGTGAGGCTGAGTTGCTGTTTGGGGTTAAACCACAAAACTCTAGGAGCGTGCTTGGAGTTTCATTGGGCACCATGGAGTAAGCACCCTCCTGTCAGAAATTTATTCACACTGATAAGATCCCCGAGTCTTTTCAGAGATATTGGCCCCAGCTGTCCCAAACTCTCTTTGTATGTCAGATGCTTCAGTCCCTTAATTATCTTCACAGACCTCTGGTGGACTCTTTCCAGGAAGTCCGTTTCACTTCCTCTTTCCTCTGTGCTTAGCAATCCTCCCCAGTTATTGAAATTTGGAGCCTGAAACAGAAAGTAATGCTGCCATGACCAGCCCTAATATCATTCCTACTATCAGCCCACCCTCTCAAGGGAGTTAATGCCATACAAGAAACATTCTTCTGCAAGAGCAACACACCTGCTTACTTCTACTTGGAGGATGGTTTTCCTTTCTTTTCTTAAGGCACTGCAGTGTTGGAACACTTCCCAGCAACATCTAAAAATATTGAATTGCAAAGACCATGGTAGTGTCTTTGTCAGAAACAAGTGGGAATGGGTTTTACCATTGCCAAGGGTTTAAGTGACATTTGATCAGGTGTGGATTCCTGTATTCCAGGCAGCTTTTGTGTAGATGTTTCAAAAAAGTAGTTTTAAACAAAACAGAAAAAAAACCCCAACCAAAATGAACAACATCCCCTCCCCAAAAAAACAAACCCCAAACCCAAAAAAACCAAATAAACAAAAAACAAACTAGCCAAACAAAAAAAAAATCAAACTGAAGAGTAAATGCAGAGACCTCCTTGAATATAAGCTTGTATTTCAGCTAAAATTAATTTTATTTCACATTTTATATTCTTTTATTTTAAATGCTAAATTTTCTTTGTCCTTTATATAGTTTATTTGTCTGTAAATACCAAATAAGAGGGATGCTGCATGCTGCCAAGTGGGGCAGTTTCACAGCTAGTTGAGCCAAATAGAGTATTCTTGTACTGCATGTATTGAGAATAAATGAGGTGTCACAGAGTTTTAGGTTTTACATGTTTAGCAAAAGCTACATAATGCAAATAGGGAAGTCTCTAAGAAATGGTAAATATATAGGATATTATTATTTGAAAATACCAGGGCATGTTTTGATTTTGAACTTAAATGGAATGGCTTTCAATGTGCTATTAAATTGCTGGTTACGTGGGCTGTTTAATAACTTAATTCAGTTAATTCACTGAATGGTGAGTAATTGGTGAATAACTTCTGTGTTCAGTCAGTTCTCCACAGTAAAATGAGGATGCAACAGGGGAAATGAAGCACTGACAGCAAGTGGGTGGATATCCTTCCTTGAATTCAAGATTAACTCCTACAGAGAAAGGGATGTTCCCATCTAACTCAAAGAATTAAAATGTTACCATTCAGTTCTAATCAGTTTTGACAAGTGTCTGTAAACCTTTTATTCTTCCAAAGAAGTATGGAGGAGAGAGTTTTTTCAGGAACTGACAAATAATCTATTGAATTTGAAAGGAACTATCAAGTGGGTGTGTTTGTTGTGTGTGAATGGGTGATTTATACCTAAAATATGAACACACACATAGAAGATGGAGGAACGTTTCAAAGCATTTTGTGGGGATTTCTTGTTTAACAAGAAAATTGTTTACCATTCTACATTTCTTCTAGCTGTCTGTAGCACAGTGATTTAAAAGAAAGGATTGTTAAGGTTTGATTTAGAGCAAAGCCAGGTGCTGAAGTGCATTCACTTTATAAATAGGATATTTCTGTTAACTTTGAGAGCACCTCTGCAGTAACGTATCTCCATGCCCACCTAGGTCTGTCAGAACCTGCTTAAAGGCTCTCAAGCAAAATCCCAGGCTCTGATTCCCTTTTGTATTCTGCCTTCCCAGCCTTGCAAGAGGGAAAATTAAGTGCAAGAGGGAAAATTACGGACTAGAGGGAGCAAGTGGTGCAAGACTTAGCAGCAAATTAGCCATAAACTTGTGGATAACAATGTAGGTAGAAGCAATTAATTCCTTATATTGAAGAACATTATTCTTTCCATTAATCAGAGCTGCTCCCTATGAGGAAGAAAAGAAAGATGATGGGCAGATATTTGTAGTGCCATGAAAAAATACAACTGGCTTACAATTTAAATTGTCTTGTGATAAAGGCTAAAGGCATCTAAATTCCAGCTTTCGGGAAACATTAACTTCTCCTCCTTAGAAAATATATTAATGTATAATAATGTATATAATATTTTCCTTTCTAGAGAACTTGGGGACTGGCTATGGATTTGATTATCAATCCAAGGCTATGTCACATCCATGAACTTTTTTTTTTTCCTTTTTCTACTCCTTGAGCTCTGCAACCAAATTGTGATAAAATAAGGATTCCCACTATTTATTTCACTAATTTTTATGTCCATCACAATGGTTATAACAGTCATTAAATCAGAGATCAGAGATGGAAACAAGGAAGCTATAGAGCATAATTTTCTCTGTTACATCACTTAAATAAGGACTAGTTCTGCTTTCCTAGTTTTATTATGGTAACAGAGAGATGAAGTTTTCATTCACGTACAGGATTGGTAGAATCCTTTTTTTGTCAGAGCTGTGTCCTCACCAGAGCTAACCTCAGTGGCAGGGCTGGAAGCAAAGGACATGCTTTGAAAGGAGTCCCCTTACAGCACTACAAAATTCACCCTGCTGATGAATAAGCAGTGAAATGTATATTTTGTGGAATATGTAGACCAAGTTTGGGTGTCCCCTGAGAGAACAGGGGAAGGAGAGCAACTCCTAATTCAATTGTGAGTTTATGGACTGTGAGTAGAAACTGCTGCATGGAATAGTGTGCCTTGTACTCCAAGAGTTTGGGATTACACAGGGATCGTTTTCAGTCCTTGAGGCTCTTAAAAATCAGTGGAAGTTGAAGACCCTCTGTAACGAGGGAGCATTTCACCCAAGAGTGAGTGAGAGAAGAGTGAGGTCATTCAGAGTCATGGGGCTCACCAACAGGCCACAAGATGAAATTCCAAATTATTATGGAAAAATGAGTGTGTGTTTGCGCTGACTGTTTATACGGAAATCCTTTGCCTTGGATCGAATATTTCTCTTGGAACTGCTCGACCCCTGGAGGCAGGCTCCTAGAAATAAGGCTGGAAGGATTACATCCATTTGGCCCGCTAAAGCTGGTTGAGTCAGATGTTTGGATTTGTCACTCCCCTTTCTTATATAAAGTCTGGGCTCAGCTGCTTGCCGGGCTTTGCTGGCCAGACTGGGGAGGTTGGTTTTGCTGAGCTCCCTTTCCTGCCCTGTCTGTTCTGCGGGGGATCTGGTGCTCTGGCCTGTGTTGTGTTCAGGGTTGTAAACTGCTCGGGGTAAGTACAGCAGACTCCAGCTCTCTGGGGGCTGTGCAGAGAATGAATTGGAACCCAAGAGGCAGCTGGGAGGAAAATGGATAATGTCTCCAGCTTCCCACAAGGGGGAAGATGCTGAAGTTTAATGACAAAATACGCAATAACTTTGTAGACCAAGCCCAACAGGGAAAAAGATGAAATTAATAATTTCAAACTTTGGTGGGAACTAAAGTGGCCCAGTAGAGTTTTATCTTGCTTTTGGTTTTTTTAATGTTCTTTTTTTTACTAGCTCATGTAATACAATAAAATTTTCCACCAAAGGTGGGGTATCAGTTTTATCCAAACAATAGCCCAGGTGTTACAAAAAAAAAAAAGCAACAACATAATAATCAAGGAAAACTTGAAATTACTAAATATGAATCAAAATGGAATTTTTATCCATTTTGTATATTGTATGTTTTTATCTCTTACATCAGATTGTCTTGTGGTATTCTCCACCCTCTTCAAACTTCTTGCTGTGCTTAGCCTGTCTCGAGGAAGGTATTTTTCTAATTAAAAAGGTTTTTGAAAAATATAGAACTCAGTTACAGTTCTGACTGTTCTTCAAGAGAAATATATTAATTTAGCTCAGCCCTTTTTGAAAACAACTGATGTAGCCTCCATAAGTGACCCAACTAACTCCAGCAGTGGCCAGATGGGTATTTCAAAATCATAAATGATATTTAAGCACTAGGTTATTTCATGTTCTGGAAAATATTAATACTTATTTTCTTGCCTTTCACCGAGTCTTTTGGACTGCATTTGAGCATGAAAGTTGAAATTGTAATATTTTCAAAAAGCCTTATTCTAATCTTTGCCCACCAGAAAGGAGGGCTTCCAAACAACATTGGACATGGCAGCATTGTTAGCCAAGGTGGTGGGCGACATAGCAGCTGCCATGACTTGTCTAATTAAAAGGCATTTTACTTGCTCTGCTCACATCTTTGGGATTTAGCATGACTGAAGTTGGCTTTGGAAACCACACCCTCCTTGCCTGCACAAAGGGGAGGCACATAGGACCTCCCAGAGCTGAGTGCAGTGACAGCATGGCACAGGGAGGGGATAAATCCCTCCTGTTTATGTCTGAGTGTTAAACCTGAGCCTATGGTTATGTGCACTGTGAGATTTATCACATTTCCTCTTCTCAGAGGATACAGTTGGGGAGGTTTTTATGGCTGTTTTTTAAGCTTTAGCCTTCACGTGGGTGGTTTGTACGGTCAGCTGAGGCAGCAGGCTCTCACCTGAATGGCACTTTTCATGTGGGTTCTGTCCCTTCTCTGCACAAGAGAGAAGCCCCTGACAATTTAGGGAAAGGCGGCATGCAGCAGGAGCCAAGGCCATGGCAGTGATTTGTACAGCTCAACATCTGCTTTCACCCCTTCTCTCTCTCATCTACTGTAATAACAACTTATGGCTACCCATGTTGGGCATTAGCTTCAATTATCAAATTAATTATCAAAATAATGCAATTCAGCTGAAGTGGGAACTGAGACTTAGCCGTCACTTCCATTTTAATGCTGTAGAATTCCAAGCTCGCTGCCAGCTGCCTGACAAATCAGGCCAACAGGTCCATCCCAGCCTGATACTAATTTTACACATATGAAGGAGGGTGCTCGTGCACAGAAACTGCACAGATCTCCTTGCCTCTGCCCAGAACCACCCAGAGAGGCTGAGACAGTGGAGCCTCAGCATTGTAATAGCTTTGTGTGCTGTTAGACCTCATCACGTCATTATACCCTGGAGAAGGCAACTTTAATTTTCATATTGAAAAATAATGCTCTAAGCTCAACATATTGCTTTGAATCAAAGCAGCCCAAACTTGAAAGCATTTATAAAGTAGAAACAGGTGTAGTCAGCTGTTTAAATACTTTGCAAGTTGTTTGACACATTACCACAGTAGTTTGATTCACATTTGAAAGTTAGGCATTTGCATAAGCAGAGTGAGATCATAAATCATTTTGGACAGGGTATTATTATTGTGTTAGTTCCTGGGGATTGATGGAAACAAGTAGCTGGAACAAAGCAATGCAAGCCTGTTCTGAACATATATATACAAGTTTATGATTAGCATTAAAGCAAAGAAAGTAATAGAAAATAATTTTTCATAAATAATAAAAATCAGATGAGTCTTTTTATTCAGCTGCGTTATTTTTGTGCCTACTTTTAGTAAGCTTGGAGTTGCCAAGTGGAAGTAGCTCAAATGACTGTTTAAATAAAATGTCAATTGGGACCTAAATTCCGTGTAAAAGGGAACTCAGGCATTGTATTTACAGGATTGAATTCCAGATGCTTCAGAGCACTCTTGATCATGTGCTATCTGCTGTTCCTTGTTGTCTTTTGAATAATTGTTGTATGCCATGACCCATGATCTTTGTTTCCCTAGAAGTTCGTACTACTCCATATTTTATGACATGCAGCAAAATGGATGAAAATATTAATCTTCTAAAAAGAAGTTAATTTAATAGAGGAAGAAAGGAGAGAGCCAAGCATTATGTTACACTTGTTTGATGAATGTTCTATATTTCATCTTCATGCACTGGAGCCAAGAAAGTAACTCGTCTCTTTGCATAAACATATGGTGGCTTTGTTTTGAGGCAGATTTGTGACGGCAGTGAGTGAGTGACTTCCCAGGCTCTGACAGTTGTCATATTCCTGAGTAGCAGAGCTGCCAAAGAGCATGAATATTAACACAGTCATTCAAATTCCCTGTAAGACCAGAGCACTGGATTCACAAACTGCTTCTCCTAAGAAGTTGAGTGTTACTACATTTGTTTGCTATGGGGGGTTCTGTTCGTTTGTTTGGGGCTTTTTACTTGTTGTTTTTACAGTTTTGAAAGTCTTTATTTTGGAGCCAACATATACAATAGAAACTGATTGTCTTTGATCCAAAATAGTCAAAGATACTGGATTTCAGCAGTCTCTTTCTGGAGAATAGATCTGTTTGTGCTGTTAATGACAGGAAGTGACTGGTGTATTTTCTCAATAGACCATAAATATGGGGCGCTGTGAAATGGAAAGCAAAAGGAACATCATCTCTGTCTTCCCCTTGACAAAGGCCATCTGACAGATCCACTCTTGCTTCCTGAAAGCAGGCAAGAAAGGGAAAATAATGAAGAAAACAGTCATGAACAACAAATTCATGCTAAGGATTTTATGGAGAAGGGAGAATGTAGATAAGGGACTAAAAAGACCATGGCGTGCTCTGCTGACAAACATTTATTCAAATACATTAAAGGAAAACTAGAATGTTTTATTATTAAACAATTCATGTTTTGTAGCCAATAAAACAATCAGACAATTGAGGTCAGATCTAAAGACAGCCAACTCCTCCATTTCTTGAAAACCAGTGAAAATTTTCCAAGGAAAATTCCATCAGGATCAGAACAGCTTTATTATACTGAAGAGGGGAAAGGGCACACAGATAAAATTTATCTTTCTGTGCTCAATTGTGTTCCCCACTTGGCATTGGCAGTGCCAAGAGCCACCAGCCAGAGAGACACAGCAGCCCAAACTTGATTATTACCCTCCAACTTGCTAGTCAGATTTCAAAATAGTGGAAAAATAGTGGATTCCCCACAAAAGTGGTGAGTAAAAGAAAGGCAACGTAACAGCTCTTATAAGTGTTAACTGTTTATAAGTGTTATTTACTGAAATTTTGATGCTGTCTTCCCCAAAACCAATTTTTTTACCCCAGGACTTGACAATTGGATGTGAGGGGCAAAATTCTCTGCTTCTAATCTCCATGCATCAGATCCTATTTAAATGCAAATAGTAACCTTAAATTCTTTCTCCCAATTTCATTTTGCAACCTGAGAACACCAAAAGGTCTCACTGAAGAGATTTTTTTCTATCAGTCTGACATTTGTAGAACCAGATTCAAATCAACTGTGTAATAAATAATAAACTGAACATTTTTGTATAATATAAATATCATTGAACATATAAATTAGCAAGTTGCTAGAGAGGCCAAATGTGATAGCAAAAGATGGCAAAAAGCTCTATTGTCATATTTCAGATTGGTTTGCTCCCAATGTGATGAAGTTATTATAACCCAAAGCTGACAATTAATCTGTCCAAGAAAAGCACAAAAAGATCATGTTTTGTGTTACATAAATATGTAGATGCTGAGTCAAAAGTAGAAGGAGCAGTCAGTGACAAAGTTTTAATTTCTGAATGTACTTCTACAGACTCTTCAAGTCCTTGATGTATTTAGAAAGCAGCCAACTGTTAATACCTTATCTCACAGGGAGAAGGTGCATTGTGGAAAACAAAAAAAGAGTATAATTCTTATTTTTGATACAGCAAACCACTTAAGCACGTGTTCCATCTCATAATCTGGTTAGCAAAGTATTGAGGCATTTATTTCAGTGTTCCCTATAGTATTACTTAAAAATTAATTCAACAAGCTGTTGAGCAATCTTGTTTCATCCAGTAAAACACTCAAGCATGAGCAAAGTAAAAATCTGTTACAGATTTTTATTGTCCGTCATTTTTCCCAGTCCGTTTTTATGCATAAATTTGCTCTTTCCTTGGCATAAGAGGATGGATTTGCTTTTATATAAATTGCAAACTTTATCCTGAAATATGGAGTTAAATAATCAAAAAGAATCACATCTGTATGAGGAATAGGAGCAGAAATGATGGTTTTAATTGCAGGTAAAATTTGGACTGATATTCAGACTAACATGAGATCAGCTCTGCAGTTCATAGCTTTCTTCTTAATAGTGCCGTGTATAGAATATTATTCTTGTTTCCAATTTCTTCAGCTTTTACTTTTTCAATAGTGCGTATTTTTGATATATTGTCCTTTTTTTTTTAAATTTGGGATTGAATATAGTGGCATACACTCAATTATTGGAGTAGAGTGCTTTGGATAACACTGGATACCTTGGAATTTTACTGTCTCTAAACAAAAGCAACACTGCTGAATGGAAATTCACTTCATCTTATCAGTACGTTTTAGAAGCCAAAAAAATAAATAGGATCAAAAGAGGATGAGGTGAACCCACAAAGGTGTAACGAGCTATTAAACACAATGGTTCACCAGTTTGTTGAGCAGAATTCCTAATCTGCTCTTCAGGGATGAGATAAGGAACACTACATTTACTTTAATTCGTCAATATTTCCCTTAAATATTCATTGACGAACATCATGACAGGCAAGATGGGTTTCTGTGTTGCATCTCTTCTCCTGATACACTCTGATGTCTTCACAGAAAAACCTGGCAGATCTCACCAATGGAAAAGCAATTTATTTTCTTTCCACTTGTGATTGTGGAGAAACAATTTGCCAGAGGTAAGAGGATTGAGAAGTCTCCTTGAAGAATCCAGAGACCACATAGAGACATACTCTAGACCATGTTCTGTTCCTGTTCGTCTCATGCAAAACATTTTATTTAAACTTTGGCATCTACTACATTTGACTTTCTCAGCCTGTTCCCCAAACTGGATGGCTGCTCTAACAGAGTTATACCTCCCCAGGTGATACTTGAAAGGGGTAATGTGCAAGCCAGTCCATTATTTCTTCTGATGGAAACTGTCCTGTACTTGCTTATAGGCAAATATATTCCTTATTTTAATCAATTATTTTCTCAAAAATTAAACAAAATAGAGATCCAGGAATAAATAAGAAAGTCTGGTTTTAGATGTCTCTTCCTCTTAGACAAAGGCCAAATGTGTTTGTGATCTTGGGGCCACAGATAAGTCCTAAGAAGTTTTATTGATGACTGTGAATTTCATATTAGAAAATAACTTCCAGTTTTCTTTCTAAACAAAAGGAGAGTGCCTGGGGTCCTTCTTCTGGAGCCACAGCCAGACAGTAGAGTCATGAATCTCTTATTTTGACCTTTAAAAAAAATACCTTTTTTTTCCCTACAAATCTATTTCATAGTGAAAAATAGAAATAGATTCAGCTGAAACCTTAGAGTTTTTCATTTACAATATAGGTACTGGGAGTCTGTGATTTGATTCAAATTGCATGTGTTGACTGACCCTTACACAGACAGTAATTACAATCACTTGGCATAACTCTTTGGCAATTATTTCCCATGCTGTGGGAGCTGAGTTGTGTCATCTGAGACAGAATATCCACAAAATTTCTAGTGAAGGTTCTGCTTTCCACAACAGCCATCAGGCAGGTCATGGGCATGAAGAGCAACACTGATTTGAGAGGTTGTAGGCACTCTGTACTGGGAGTTTAAACTCAGGAATCTGATGGAAAAAATAGCTCTTTAAACAACTTAAATTTGATTGACCCTCCACAAAGGACTGTCTTGCTATCACCAAAGTTATCCACAGTGCTTTGAGGGTCAGAGAAGGAGAAGGTAGACTCTCTAAAGCAGTGCTTATAATCATCTCTAGTTTGTGGGAAGAGTTTTCACTGTTCCTTTGAGAAGTTCAATTATGTGAAGATTACAGAAGTAGCTGCTGGATTTATTCTCAAGTGTCTTTGGTAATAATTCAAGGAGGAATGAGTGAAAAAATAATTTGAAGTCTGACATTAATCTTTGAATTTGTAGAAGAGCAATTGTTAGAAAATTCCCTACTGGTTTATTTTCCCAGTTCAATTCAGAATACTTTTGAACAGGAGGTTATTCAGCACAGAGTTAGTGCTTCTTTTCTGTACAGCTGGCATAAAATATTGCTGTCAAGAGTCAATTTGGGTTGGTAAATATTTTTCTCCTGCAGTCTTCCAGTATGTTTTTAAAACAGACAGAGGAGGCTGAAAAGCTGATCTTGGAAAAAGAACTATTCCACGAAGTTTGATTTATATCACTTAGTTGATGGATCAAAACCTGAACCTGAAATCAATTTTTTTTCTTTAATACAGTGAAGCTAAGAGTTGTCTGCTTATAATGTTTTTTGACTTTCAAATGAGAACATTATATTCCATCTGTGTTTGCTAAAAGCCTTATGAAAGAAACTCAGTTTACAACAAGTTTATTCAGATCAAGATCATCAAATTCCATCTGTATGGCCTGATCTCATCAGAATTATCCTATTTTAGATTACTGTCTCTGTAACAATAGCATTCAGATCCAGTGCTTATGAACCTGACCCAAAACTAAACTATATCCTTAGGCAATCTCGGATCATGAGCATTAAATCTTTCCTAACTGCAAATTATATTTCCTTCATTAATTTCTAGAATTTCCCAAGTTATCAATTACACAAAGCCAAATGTTCAATATTGAAAAAGCCCAGTAGATTTGGATTTTAATTTCTCTTAGCTCTTTAGCATTGTTCAGAGATAGTGCATGTGATTTACAGACACTTAAACATCCCAGGAAACCCTCAGGATATTGGGAATCACTCTTCCACAATTTGAATGAAAGGCAAGGTGGGCATAAGGCTGGAACAGATGTGTGCTTTACTCTGACCAAGAGAAGCAGCAACAGCTCATACAGGATTATACAACAAGTGTATTTTTCTCTGGTTTTCCAGATTTGATGGGTCTACGCCTACGAGCTGTGACAAAAAGGTTCATTTAGTTCAGCTGCTTTTAAATGTTATGCAGTTGCCATACAGTGGTGTGCAGAAGTGGGGGGAAGCAGATTTCTCTTTCCAATTACAAAATGCGAGGCAGAAGGAGGCACACGCTAAGTCTGACTAGGACACACAGCAGAGTATCGCATGCCTTGTTCCTAAACCCTTGTTCTGAACAAGGGTTCCATCAGAACCAAGATCTCTTTGAAGACTTGGAAAATTTCCTGTTAGGTTTGATGAAAAACAGGGCTTTGCATGAGTTATTTTCACAAGAAGAGCACAGGGCACAAGTCAAATAATTGGGCTCCCCTGGGATGCTGAGACAATTGGGTTGCTGGATTCAGGGTGTCCTGGAGCGTGTGGAGAGGGCTCAGCCTGTGTTTGCTGATGACACTAACTTGTCCACGTGGAGTTTTTGGCTTTTCTCTCTGGAGGGTAAGTGAAGGGGAGAATAATAAATCTCAAGATATTTGCTACTTGACATTTGAGCACAAGAAAGGCAGAGTTGTTGCTACCTTTGTCTTGGCAAATTGTTTGAGATCCACTTAGTTCATATAGAGGGTGCAAATGCCTGTGGTGGCCTTTTGGTACCTTTGACCTCTGGATCAGGAATTTTTTAGAATTTGAGAGGTGTTCTTGGCATATTAAAGGAGGCACAAGACCACTGCTTTGTATCTGTGTGGCTAAATGAAAACAAAGCCTGCACACTGTCTTTCAGGATGCTCTGCCTGAAGATTTTCCATTTTTTTCTGGTAAGTAACTGGTTTTAATTATTCCCCTTTTGGGATGCACAGTGTGCTTAGCACAAGTGGTTTCCATTAGAAGGCATTTTACCAGGAGTGCCCACACAGGTGCTTTTTAATAACATATAAGGGATCTTTGCAGAGAACCCTGCAGACCTTCAAACTTGCCAGAGCATTATGACAACAAATACTGGGAATCCAAATAAAAGGTTTTGTCACATCAGGGAAAAAGAAGGGATTTATTCTGGAGTCTTGAGTAAAGTTCAGATGTCCATTTCCATGGTTTTATTGGGGTAGAGGGGTCAGGTTTGCTTTTTTACCTAGTGCTTGCAACCACTTGTAAACAAGTAACCTGCAATATTTGCACAATCCTTTAAATATGTATTTATAAATATTATTTTCATGGTGAAATGATGCAGAATAGCCTCTGATCTACTCATGTTAAGTGACATTTACTTGACAAATAGCTCTACTGAACTGTGAGGGGAAAAGTTGATTGAATACTGGGAGTTTGGAATCTGACCATAAATAAATGTTGACTTTTTTTATTGCTTCCAATTTCTTATCTCTGAAGTTTCCTGGGGTAGATTCAAGATGTCCAGAATTAAGATCATTGCTCCTTAGTGTAAATTAAAAGCAAAATTAATTATGTCTGAATTTATTTCCCACAACTTTAATGCTTTCAAGATGGTGTGCTCCACCTCACCCTGAGCTTCACCAAAGTCAGTGGAATCAGGCCAGTGGTAAATATTGTCTAAGATTCCAAGAGGGAAACTTCCTGCACAGAAGATGACTGTTGCAGTTTTTAATTTAAGCTGCAGTTTTTCAAGGCAGAGAGATATTTAGAGAGTCAAAGGCACATCTGGGAATATTTTATAAACTGTAATATTCTCCCAATGAAAATGTAAAGCTTGTCTTATGTTATATCCAAAATTTCATCTTAATTAGGGTTTGCATTCCCTACATGCAGCTATACTTTATGTTTGTTTTGACATCAGAGACATGCCATTAATTAAATGTCAGAAAATGTAAAGGTGGTGGAAAAAGAGAGTGACATAAAATATGCACATATGAAAATATGTATATGTATGTGTGTGCATGTGAAGCTAAATAGATTATTTTGCTCTAAGAGTCAGCATTGAAGTAGTTCTTGAGATTTTTTCCTTCCTAGACTTCACTGAGTAAAAATTACCTTGGGAGTTTAATGGAAGGGTAAATGAGATGAACTGATGGGAACGTGTTTTTTTGGACTCAGCCTCTGGTAACCAAGTTTTCGGTTTTCATTCTGAAGGTGCACTCTGATCATTCCTTCTGTTTGTTCTGTAAGGCCTACTCGGGTATCTTCGTGCTTGTTTGTCTTGAGGGTTTTTTTCCCCAGTTTTTATTTATTTATTAATATTAGCTTCAGTTATCCTTAGCCCAACTGTCAGAAACACAAGAACAAGATGCAGCAGCTGTGACTTGAGTTCTTTTTCTGGTTTTAGATATGTGTGGTCTGAAGTTCACAGATACAAACACTCCAGTTTCTCAGCTACAGCTAAATCTGAGTTAGAAGTCAAGAATGGGAGCAGTAATTGGCTCTTTTTAACAATACCCTGAATATGTTTTGTAATAATGATGTGACAGTGTAGGACACAACTGTAGTAATCAACTCTACAAATGTTTATCAAATTCTGGGTCATGTCTTCACTTCCTTACATAAAATGCTCACTGTGCACTAAAGCCCACATGGAAATTGTGTGCGTTAGTCCTGAAGGGTCTCCTAGATCCCTCCTGTCCTGCACAGAGATGGCCGAGCAAGGATCACAGAGAGGGAGACAAACTCATTTGCTCTGTCCTGGGCCAGAAGACAGTCAGTCCACTGGAGTTTCTCACACTTTTTCATGTATGACTTCTTTTTTATCCTTTTATTGCAAATATATTGGTCCAAGTTATGCTCCAGCATGTGAATAGTAATATTTTCCATGTCCCCTGGCATTATAGACTCCTCTGACAGGAAACCTACCCCTCCTCCCCAATATATAGAGATATATTTTGGTTTTTTTATACCAGCTTGCAGATTAGAGGGAGTAATATTCCCTCATGGAGAGGGAAAACAGTATTCCACTTGTCCTGTCATGTTATCATCTGCTGAGTTATTTAATACTCCACACATCTATTTTATGCCATTAATCACTGAATCTGGATGACACACAGATTTTTAAGGTAGGGGAAACATCCTGCCAGAATCAAACCAAAGCGTTTTTATAGAAGGTTTTTCTGCCTGCGTCTGTATCTTGAGAAGGGAGACAGGCAAGTTCACTGCAGTATATCAAATAATCTGATCTTTAGAATGCAAAAATCACAACAGACATCTCATTCAGCACCAGATAAAATCTGAGTGAAAAATTAAATTTAGGAGCGGGATCCTGTCCCAAACCATTCTGGAGACTGTTCCTAGATACCTGAGCAGCTGCTTCCCTCTACAGGAGTGTGCCTGACCATGACAGCTATGGAATAACAGAAAGACTGGAGGAATAAGTTTTTTTAAATTTTGCACTTCAGTGGAAGGATATATATTGTACTCAAATAATTTTGTTCTTTTTCAATTCTCTTGTGTTCTTTGGATGGCTGCCCAAGAGTAAATCTCTCTATATAAATGTGTGGTACTCCTTTGAGGAACCTGTTTGTCGTTTTCAAAACTTGTCCCCTCAAAGAAAATTTTCTCGTCTCCTCACGCTCTCTTCCTTGCCTTTTGGTGGAATTAAACTTTAAGAGAACTGTATTAAGAACAGGATATGAAGTGCTGTTAGGAAAGAATTCAGTTTAAAATTGAGTTCAGTTCATTCAGTTTAAAAATGGAGGTAATCTTGATGTTATTGGGGTCTGAAAAAGCTCTTTTGCCTGTTTACTTCATAGCGCTTTGCCATACATTAATGAAGTCAGTAAAAGAGTTGGATGTAGAAAATAACTTTGGATCAAATGATTGACTTTTAACTCTTCCTTAGCTGAAATTTCAGAAATTAATAAACAGCAGAGCACCCTTTTGAGACAGGCAAAGTTTAGCAGGCTAAATGATGTAGAGTTTAGATTAATATTTGACATTCTGATATTGGATGAGCCAGAATGTCTTTAATTACCCCATTGTTGTGATCTGCCTGAGATTGTGGGGCTGGAAGAAGAATTTTATCTCCAAAATTTTAAATCTGAAATCAAAATGTGTAAAGAAACAGTAAGAGTTGCTGAAGTCTAACAAAGTTAGAATTAATGTATTAAAATATGGAAGAAAAGGCTTTTCAGTTATATATAAGTAAATAAATAAGAGGAGGTACTTTTAAGCTCCAGTGTCAGCATGGGTGTTGCTTTAGATGTGGTAGTAAGAAAAGTCCCCAAAGAAAACAAAAAACCCCACAACTTTTTGTCTTAACTTTCCCCCACTCCCAAAATATAAGAGACATATTTAAAATGGAGAGAGAAAAACAACCTATGTATTTATATGTATCTATAGTACTGAAGGATCAAAAAAAAAAAAAAGTAACCATGAAACACATTGGAATAAAAAGAAAATGAGGTGTTGTAGCAAAACTGTAGATCAAATGAGATTAGTCACTTTGATAAATTCATACAGACATATATCCTTTGTCCAGCACAGTGCATCAGTGAATACAGTGAACTGATATTCATAAGTTTCAGTCATCAGAATGAGTAAAAGATTGGAAAAGGCACGTTTAATATGAGAATTGCGAGATTTTAATGTAAATGAACCATAAACAGATGATATAATGACAGGCACTGATGGAAAGTGGATTACAGTGCAGATTAGAGATGAACTCTGGATTAATTTGGGGACGAATCTTGTTTGCTGTTTTGACAGGAGCTATTCTGGCTGTCTATTATTTCATTTGCTTTAAAACCATGAGAGTGAAAGATCAATGCACAAAAAGGGATAGACAAAAACCGTCCATAATTATATTTTGACTAAAAACTATAAAAGCAGTGAAATTATGCAGTACCTTCCAGTAGGAGTACTCAGACCAAGAGAGATGTATTACTGCTAAAATAAATAAATGTCTGCATCAATAGACTTGCTGATCTTTTAATCTCTAATTGGTTTTAATGAAGGACAGATTTTTTTTTAAATTTAAATAGACTGAAAGAAGAATTCAAACTGCATGCAATGAAAGCAAAGGAGGGCCATGTTTGAAACAGCAAGGATACAGGAAAATATCAAATATTCAATCCTCAGAGACACCTCTGGCCTGTGTAGTCATATGGGTGGCATCCTAATAGGGGAGAAAATTGAGTATATAATTACAGATTGTATCATAATGCAAATATTGGTGGGGGCGGGGGGCTGAGTCAACATTTCAAAGGGCAGCTGTAATTTAGATATTTTGCATTTAGTTTTAATGCTGTGATGGTAGGTTTGGTTTTTAGGTTTTTTTACATCTGTGTGTATAATTCCTGTCTGCATTAAGACAGAATATCCAGCAGTGTTTTGATAAAGCACTAAATAATTACTACGGGTTGAAAGAGTTAATTCTAGGATCATCCATCCAAAGCAGTAGAAGTGATATAAATTCCACCAATTCTTTCTTCTTTTTTTTTCTTTTTTTCTTTTTTTCTTTTCTCCCCAACCTGGCAAATATTAGCTTTCTAACTCAAAAATCACCAAGCCAGTTTCCAAGCATTCCTCAATCTGTCCACACTCAGCAAGTTCCAGGAAACAGAAAGGCTGATACAGCTGCTCATAGCACTTGGAAAACGTTGAAATCTCTTTCAGTAGCAAAAAAGAATCCTGGACCGTAAGTTTTCCACAGAAAAAATTATATCAGTGTAAAAGTTTCAAATCCCTTTAAAGGCGAAAGTAGCAGAAAAAGTTTTCAGATCCTCAAGAAGGACGTAGAAAACATCCAATCCTATATAAATTAAAAAATGCATGCTTCCATGTAATAGATGTTAAAGAACAGCTAGGCAAGAAATGCTCTGCAATTAAAGGATTAACATTAATTTCTATCATTTATCCTAGTAGACATTTTTATGATTATGGAACCTGTTGCTGGCAGAAACTCTGCTGCAGCAAACTCATCTTCAGTAAATTTCAAATAGGATAAATAATCAGTAAGTGCTTGTCCCCCATAAAGCCACTAAAAATAAATTAGAGAAAACATGATCTTCAGAATTCATAATCTCAATGCTTCTATCGTGTTTTCTTACATATAGTAATAGTTATTATAGGGCTGTTTGGCTTTTTCCATTCTGCTCTCAAAAAATTTCCTACGGACACTGGAAGTATTTGCAGATTACAGCCACCAGTCCCATCGGATTTCCAAATTGTCACTTAACCACCTTAATTTCACTTGGACTTTAAAAGTTGCTCATAATCTCCTCTGACAGTCACTCCCCAAGAGATCTCTTGCAATTAAAAACAGAAGAAAACTGCACCTTTCAGTTAAAAATGTGAATTTATGTTGTTTTCTTGTTGGAAAGCCAGCAAAACAAACAAATCTCAGAAGGGAGCTCTTCTTACACGCTGGAAAAAATTGAAATCAGTCTGTGGCTACTACAGAAACAGAAATGTTCTTTATTTGATGAATGGCATCTTCACAAAATCATCAACTTCTCAGTAATTCTCTGAGGGACTCAATTTTATGTTGAAATCTGTACAACACTAACAAACAAACAGTTTTGTGTTCCTCGCTTGGTCCCCCTGCTGTCCCTAGGGTTTGTACATCATAAAAATTAATTTAGCAATGCCTCCTCTGTTTTGCCACAAATTACATTTTTATTGCATTGTGAGCTTGGCTCACAAATCTCCTAATTAAAAAGGGAAAAAAAGAGCATTCCTAATTTTTCAGTTTTAATCCCAACAAAGGTCCACTTGCCCAGACCATAAGGAAACAAATGTTTCCTGTCAGAAGTGATGTTCTTAAAGATAACAAGGAAAATGCCTTGTTCTATCTAAAGAAAACCTGATCAGTTCAAGATATATTTTCTGGGGCAGACCCTGTAATTTTAATTTCCATTTTCACCTTGCATGCTCTTAATTGGTATAAGCTTCCTTGCTTTAGACCCCAGATATTAATTTTGCCTGTACTGAGATATTTGTTTGCCAGACACCCAGAGATGGTGCATGAGAGATCTCCCTAAATTTAAAGGTTGACTTTGCCACATGCAAGAGTCAAAAATGTGTGAAATTTTATCTAGGAGCCTAGTGTAAAGTAGGTCCTTGAAAGAGTTCCAATTAAAATATAATTTTAAAATATAATTACTCTGTTGTAATTAAGAAGTGGATTCTTGGATGAGTGCAAGACTGAGCTAAATATTTTTATTTAGTTCAAGATCTCTAACAAAAAGCAAACAGGATGAAAAGGGTATCATGAGGAGAAATTTTTTTCAGAAATGCTTGGAAACTGTTAAACAAACACTCTGGAACACCATGATATTGTATCTACTTTCCTAACTTATCCACAAAACTAGCTGAGCCTTGGAGGTCCCAAGTCCAGAAATGGATAGGAGAAAGGAGATACAGGTGTTTTAAAACATATTAAGATAAATTGTTTATGAAAGGTATTTATTAAGGAGTAATTCACACAAGTTGGGAATGCCTTAGAAAGGTGGACTTGTCACAGGAATGGGACATTTTCCATAGGAATTTTCCTTGCTAAAGAAGCTGGCTTATGGATTTCAGATCTAGTTTGCTGACTTTTAAACTGTGTCAGGACTTGAGATGTGCTGTTCTGGGAGGCTAGAGCTGGAAATATCCCTCTTCAGAAAAATCCTGTAGAACTATTGGAATAGGAGAGAAATTGCTTAAAGTGTTGTCACTGGATTAAAAAAAAAATCAATTAAGTGGGGAAAAAAAAGGCACAAAAATCCCCAAAGCTTCAAGTCGTACATTTAGCTACCATGACAGCAAGTTTAGAGATAAGGGATAAGCAGGCCAGAACAAGTTTGTATTTTCCCATCAAGATTTTGGTCTCTTCTGATCCACTCCCATCAATGCAGATTAATTAATGGGACGAAATTTTTTTCTGTGAGGGTTTTGAGGCTCTGGAACAGAAGTTGTGGATCCCTGGATCCCATCCCTGGAAGATGGGATCAAGATTGGATTGGGCTTGGAGCAACCTGGTCTAGGGGAAGGTGTCCCTGGCTATCATAGTGGGATTGGAACTGCATCTTGAAAGTCCCTTCCATCCCAAATCATTTAGGATTCTATCTATTCTTCTGATGAGGACTCTATTATTTATCTATCTATTTAATTAAATTTGCTACTATATTATGCACCTTTGGCATTGTCTTTAGGTTCCCTGTATTCCTGGCACAGCTTGATGGAACTGTCTGGTGGATTCTAAAAACACAGAACAAATACTCATCTTAAAACAAACCATACAGCAGAAGAAACTTAACATGATTTAGTCATGGGATAAGCCTTGGCTGGAGCTCACAATGTGTTTTTAAGCCTTTTAACCATAGGAATTTTAGGTTACAGACAGAAAAGTTTATGAATATCATTTGCTATCAAAAGGACTTAGTAAAAACATCTTTAGTTCATCAGAAATAGAAAAAAAATATGTGGTTAAACTTTTTTAAAAGAAAATCAGAACTGGATAAAGAATTCAGCTTTGGGGGAGTTTTTTCTCTGCCTCTTGCTTTTCAGTGCATCCAGAAACAGCAAGGCAAGAAGAGCCACACAGTTTCTGGTATATTTTGCTTTTTCCAAATTTCTTCCTTCTTCCACTTTTATTATCCTTCCTTTCTGCTACAAGTGCCTTTTAGAAGCTTCCACTCTGTTCCCATTAGCCTGGTACCTCTGGGCATGGATTTCTAGGGCTATGATGATGGAAAATAATTTTTATCTTGTAGAGGAAGCCCAAGGAAGATGATGCCTTGCAGAAGCTGTGGCATAGGATGCTGTGCTGAGTTTTAGGCAGTGAGCAAGGACTCTCCACCCTGTGAAGGTCTGCAGCCCTTTCAGCTAAGAAAATTAATGAACATAGTCCTCCAGTCTAGTCCTTTGCAGTAATGTTTCTTTTTTCAAAGCTGAAGGGGATGTGGATGAATGAAACAAGCAATTCCTGAGAGAATCCTGTAATATTTTTCATGTATGGTTAGAAATGTAATTATGCTGGGAACGGGTTCGAGGGACCAAGATTCAGAGATGTGAGTGATATCCTTTAGCCTGTTCATAAATCTGAAAAAGTAAAAATATAATTGCTAAATAAAGTAGATGTAGGTATAACTGCTTGGTTTGGGATTTTTACTTTAGGGGTTTTTTACTGGTTGCAGAAACTGCTGGTACTTCCAGTCTCCTTCTGGAAGAGTAAGGCAGAGCAGCAAACTCTTCCCATCAGGCCACAGATCAGGCAGCAGATGGCAACTTTGGACAGCCTCCGACCAGGCTGGCTTGAATTAGAGATGAGTCCCATCTCCTTCCAAGTGAGCACAGTGCTAGGCTGAACTGGGAATTGGATCATGTCTAAACATTGTGTCTGGACTTAGGATGCAGCAGAGTTTTGCTGTACCTGATCCAAGGGCTCGACTTGAGCCAAGTTCTAATTAGGGCTCGTACCTTAACAGGAAAATGCACTGTGTGTTGCCATCAGTAGCTTTGTGTTACCTATCTCTTCTGCTGAGGTTTTAGGAAAGATTAACTCTCTCCAGGGCACAACTGGTCTCTGAGGGCTGCTGAAGCACTCTGTTTTAACACCTGAAAGGCAAAAAAAACATGCAAAACCAAACACACTATCTGATTTGGTAACTTGTTTTCCTTATAAACAGCTCGACTTTGGAGACACTTCTATGAACGCTCTCCTGAAAATGAAAGCCATGTAACCTCTGAAGTAATCATCAGCTTTTAAGTAGTTGTTTGCAAATCAGGAGCAACTTGCACTTTCCCAATGTAGTGTGTAGATAAAAAGAGGCAATAACTTGAAAATGAACTTCAGAACAGCAAAAGGCAAAGTCTGGGAAACAATTTTGAGAGCTGTTGTTAATAATGTGGATGACAAAAACCAGAGGAGCCTCTCTAATTGGTTTTCTGAGTCCCTCATTCTCAGGCTGGCTGATTGGAGTTGTGCTGCCTAATGTTACTTTCCACTCTGTAATCCCTTGCTGTGCAGAGAAGGGGAGAAAGTGTTGTGGGACTGCTGCACAGGCAGCCCTGTTTTCTCCTCCCTAACAGTCCATGTGCTCTTGTGATAATAGCTGAGGTTTATGAAATGGGTCTAGTGTCTGCAGCCCGTTGGAGGCAATCCTTCTTAATGCGACTCCTTGCTGTGGAGCCGAGCTCAGCTGCAAAAGGATCTCAGCACCTCATTCTTTTTAGAGTTTGCCCTGCCAAAGCCCTGCACCAGGAACAGAGGTGAGGTTCTCCCTGGACAGCAACATGGAAAGAGGCACAGAAAGGCTGAGTCTGTGTAATACTCTCATGGTAACATGAATCTACCCTGATGTAGGCATATTTTGTCTCTCCCTTTTTTTTTTCTAGAAACCATTGTTTCACAGAAAATAAAGCAGTTTTATTCTCTGAATATGCTCATAATTTATCCTACAAGCAGACACTGAGCTCAGAGGACATGAAGTTGTAGATTGTCTTTGCATTGATAGATGCCTTTGGATTTATCTGTACAAAGGGCAGGTCTCAGCCATGCCCTATCCTAGAGCTGTACTCCCCAACCTGCCCTGGGAAGGGGATTCTGTCTGCACCAGCTCCCTGTGTTGGGGAAACCACTCTAGGGGAAGATGAAGGACAAAAACAAAGCTCCATCACCCCCATCTTATCCAGAGGGAAGCCAAACCCCATAAGAGCTCTGGGTCCTGATTTCTCTGCTCATGAGGGCATAAGAACAATCTCACATTTACTGCAAATTTATGGGTTAATATCTTTAAAGTCTGCCATAGCAAAGGCTGTGCAATACTTCAGGCTGCTTAAGCATACACATCTTGTTAACATGCCAGCCTAATTCCACTCTTTTGCTTCACAGACAAGCACCACTTTATTAGCCACAAATCTATTATCTTCTCATTTGAAGGGCTCTGAATAGCTTATGGCAACATTCTGCTTTTGTAATACAACAAGTCTTTTCACATCGGTTAGAAATACTTTAAGAAATGAAAAATAAAAATTCAACAGTGACAGACATTCCAGTCATGCCTTTCATCCTCCCTGTGTGAGCCAGCAGGTGCAACTTGACATTCTTTAAACAAACCTTCCCCCTGCTTTGTGGCTGAATAAAGGCTTTGACAAATGCTTATCCTTTGATATGATGTGTACTTGACAAAATTCACAGGGAGATCTGAACTGCTGCTTTGAAGCAAATACTTATTAGAACACTGGAACACTAAAGTGCACTGTGATTTGGCTTGGTTGCTAGTAAGACATCAAGTAAAATGTGCCCATTATGTCAATTCAAAGCCAAATCTAAACACTGACTTCTGAGAAATCTGAAGAGAATTTGGGGCTGTGCAGCTCTCCTGCTTTATTGCTTATCTAATTTGCATTTCCTTCCCTGTCTGTCAGCTCCCCTCTGCATTTCTAGTCGAGCAGTTCGTGAATCATCTGGAATTCATTAAATATTTTCCATTACTTTATTTTGCTTTCCCTCTTCAAGCCTTCTCCCCCAAAATGCAATGCACTTTCAGCTGAACAGGAGAGAGGATGGAGACCTGTGTCCCTTTCACAGCTTCAGAGGTTTTCCAAATTTTTGTTTTATCTATGCAGGTGGGGAATATTTGGTCTAGATTACTTGGAAAGGTGCCATGAAGAATGAACGAGCAGAGGGTCAGAAAAAGACTCAAATTGTAGCCTGGGAAAGATTTGTAGGTGAAATGAAATTAATTCATCTCTTTCTGCCCAGAAAAAAACCAAAAAATCCCCAAGACTTGTAGAACACCTTTCATCCCTTCTCTGTATTAAGGTCTTGAACATTGCTGCAAAATGTCACAGTTCATTGCAAAATCTTCTTTCTTTATTGCATGTTAGCAACCCTTAGCCTGCTTTTAGCTGTCTATGCACGAGCAAGTAGCTTCAGACATGATTCCCCAGGTCTAGAGAGCACTCAAAAAATGCCTGACCTGGCTTTTCCACAGTGGAGGGCAGATAATGACATACTGGTAGAGGATCTCTCTCTGATCCTAACAAGCTGTTTAATTTAGCAGAGGTATTTCAAGATGCAGCTTCAGAAAGATGAGGAAATTCAGGTTCAAATTTGACATTTGGTGTAAATTTTAAATACTGATTATAAGCAACTACCAGACAGCCTCCCTGGGTGTGTCATTTACTCACTTTACCTTGACATATTTATGGCAAGTCTTGATAAGTTTTTAACACATTTTTTGTAGTCTAATAACCTCAAGCAGAAAGCTTTTCTCACAGTTTGGGCTGAATAAATAAATGCATCAAATAGCAGCAAGCAAGTAAGAAGAAAGGTGCTCCAGGTTTTTGTTTCCCCTGCTGTCACAGAAAAAGTGCTTGGAATTCTTGATTTGTTGATGTATTCAAGAGGGAAATTACACTTATTTCTTTTTCTGAAAACTACCATGTAAACACAGCAAATTTTATGTTTTACTTTGAACATACAGGTTACATCTTAAAAATTATACCTTATAGCACGTGTAGATGCAGTTATAAAAACACAGAAAAAAAAAATCCACTTGCAAGGCTTGGAGCCCTGGAGAATGGTTTTGGAGGACATGGGCGAGGACTACAGAGGGCTTTCCATAGATTGATGAGGACTGGGCCATTCAGACTTGGCACTGGACTGGCCTCAGGTGTGTTGAGGTTTGGTTACTCAGCCTCAAGTGGAACTAATTATAGGAGAGGGTTGTAGGTACCTTTAAGGTAATCCTGCTGCAGGGAGTGCAGTGCAGGCTGAGTTTCGCACACGGGCTTTGTATCTATTTTTCTACCTAGACAACTCTAAGGGCTAAATCCCTTCGAAGCAGTGAGGGCTGCTTGCCTGAAAACACAGCAGCTGTCAGCCAGCCTGGCCCTCTGAGGCTGGGCAGGGCAGGTGCCACTAACGTCCCCTGGCCTCGGCAAATTCCAGGGAGCACCAGCTGAGCTGTCAAGGTTTGTTAACCTCTTGGCATCCACACACTCAGCTACAAGTGTTCAGCAAGAAACCACGAGCACTTTGCCTTAACTCAGCAGGATTAGAGTGCTGAGCCAGGGACTG
The DNA here is from genome assembly GCA_013398075.1 of Notiomystis cincta. Taxonomy (NCBI): domain Eukaryota; kingdom Metazoa; phylum Chordata; class Aves; order Passeriformes; family Notiomystidae; genus Notiomystis; species Notiomystis cincta. Next base: position 100,643 of record VZRX01009462.1, on the reverse strand, counting down.
GGCAGGGCTTTATCTCAGCAGGCAGAAGTGCAGAGCCCGTCCCGGTGCTGGCACCTGGCTAATGAGGCAGACTTGCTGATGCTGCTGCACTCGGATTTCAGCTCCTGGACACGGGGCCAGCGCTCCAGAGACGCTGAGGCTGTGATATCACAGCACCTAATGACTTGGCATCACCTCCTGCAGCCAGAGCTGCCCTGCTAATGACCACAGGGGCTCAGCAGAGGAACTATTAATTTAGTGGTGCTAAGCTGGGAACGGCAGAAAGTCCTGGAAAATTCATATTGGTGTCAGCCCTGAAAGAGCTTTGCCTCTATTAAAGAGATTAATAGACAATGTAGAAAGTGAAAAACTGCTGTTGCATCTCCTAGTTAGGCTGCACACTACACTCCTCATTCTTTTATGTGATAGTGGAAGAGCTGTCATCCTCTTTCAAAAGCTAAAGGAATCTCTTTTGCCCTTTCTGTACACAAACTTTTTTCAGACAGCCTCTTCTTGCATCTGAAATAGATGCAGCTCCTGAATTCGCAAGCGACAGGGGCGTAGCAGAGCATCCGGGGAAAAGAGTGCATGAGGTTAAATCTAGAAGCCCCCATAGAAATTCACTGTCAGGTCGGAGTAAAGGAGAAAAAAGAGGAGCTATCCTTTCCATGTTTGAGTAGTTTTTACATATGCCAGTGAGACTCTCCCATTTTTTTTCCATGGGAAAAACTGGAAAAAAGCTGAACTGAAATATGATTATATTCTTCAAACTAGCTATTTGTAAAGTAAAATGTATTTCATCTTCTCCAATAAAAACTAGGGGAGTAGGTTAGGTGATTTCTTTTCCTGCCATTTTCCACAAGTTTCAGTCTCTTCCCAAGTCTGGTAAATGTTTCTACGAGTCTGTAAAAAGACATCTGGGAGGCTCCCAGGCTCCCAATATTCAATTAGCATTTAGTACTACACTCTTCTCTTTGCAAATTAAAAACTATGTAGTTACCATAGTAACCTAAACAAGATAAGAATCTGACTGAAGACAAGCTGATTTAAGTGAAGATAAACAGACAGCAATGTAGATATTTTAAATGAGTCTGGGAGTCATGGTTGGCTGTGGCTTTTTGTTAGTTTCTGATGGGGTTTTGTAGGTTGTTTTTTAATGGGGTTTTGGTGTGTTTTTTTCTTTCTTTATCTCAAGGTGTATTTAGAACAATAAACTGTAATCCTCACTTGAAAGATCTCTGGCAATGACTGGGCAGCAAGAGACACTGGTTTTGCTACAGGAAAGACATCCAACACAAAACACAGTTCCTTGAGCTCTGCTTTTAAAACTGGTGTTTAGACAACAATAAGTAGGTGTAGCCATCTCCCTATTTTGTTTGTTTTTTTTTTAATTAGAGGCTGGGATACTGTGCAGAGATTTGGTGTGTGCAAGGAGTTCTGAGTTTTGTTAGGTCAGCCAGGTGGGTTTATGCAATGTGACATTTAAATTGCAGTCTATAATGTGGGTGGTGCCCTTGAGCTTGTGTTGAATGGGACTTCTAAAACACAGAAAACCCCTCAACAGTCCATAGAACTTTTCTGGCCTTTAAGAACAACATTTCTCATGATTTTGAAAACATTCTGCTTAAAAAGGGGGCTGAGGAGAAGGAATCAATTCCCAACCTCCATCCTTGCAGCATGCAATATTTGCTTGCAGTGGGTTCCTCCACATGAGTGTGTGGTTAAAGCTGAAACTTTAGGATCTGAGCACTGACTCTTCTCTGCTAATCCTTCTGTTCCCTGTTGCTGCTTAGCTGAGAGTTTAACCCTGGTTTAGAGCCCCTCATCAAGATTTTGATCCCATTAAGCCAATTTAGTGCATGTGCAGCTCAGTG
>VZRX01009462.1:46839-98192 GCA_013398075.1 Notiomystis cincta | reverse complement strand
TATATAATTATAAAAATATAATTATTATATAATTATAAAAACAGCTTTAAGGATGCACACTCAGCTGGAAGGATTAGGGAAAAAAGTCCTTTTGCAGCAAATCTACTGAAAGAAACAACTGAGATTTTGTGTAGTCTAAGTTTTTCCTAATCCAATACATCCTGTATTCCATGCAAAACATCATTTCACAGTGTGATTCTCAGGAAGTCTGCATAATTCACTTACTAATGCAAATTGAATAGCTCTTCTTTAAGAAAAAGAAAAAAAAAAGAAATGGAAAAAAAAAAAACTTGTGTAGGANCTGGTAAATGTTTCTACGAGTCTGTAAAAAGACATCTGGGAGGCTCCCAGGCTCCCAATATTCAATTAGCATTTAGTACTACACTCTTCTCTTTGCAAATTAAAAACTATGTAGTTACCATAGTAACCTAAACAAGATAAGAATCTGACTGAAGACAAGCTGATTTAAGTGAAGATAAACAGACAGCAATGTAGATATTTTAAATGAGTCTGGGAGTCATGGTTGGCTGTGGCTTTTTGTTAGTTTCTGATGGGGTTTTGTAGGTTGTTTTTTAATGGGGTTTTGGTGTGTTTTTTTCTTTCTTTATCTCAAGGTGTATTTAGAACAATAAACTGTAATCCTCACTTGAAAGATCTCTGGCAATGACTGGGCAGCAAGAGACACTGGTTTTGCTACAGGAAAGACATCCAACACAAAACACAGTTCCTTGAGCTCTGCTTTTAAAACTGGTGTTTAGACAACAATAAGTAGGTGTAGCCATCTCCCTATTTTGTTTGTTTTTTTTTTAATTAGAGGCTGGGATACTGTGCAGAGATTTGGTGTGTGCAAGGAGTTCTGAGTTTTGTTAGGTCAGCCAGGTGGGTTTATGCAATGTGACATTTAAATTGCAGTCTATAATGTGGGTGGTGCCCTTGAGCTTGTGTTGAATGGGACTTCTAAAACACAGAAAACCCCTCAACAGTCCATAGAACTTTTCTGGCCTTTAAGAACAACATTTCTCATGATTTTGAAAACATTCTGCTTAAAAAGGGGGCTGAGGAGAAGGAATCAATTCCCAACCTCCATCCTTGCAGCATGCAATATTTGCTTGCAGTGGGTTCCTCCACATGAGTGTGTGGTTAAAGCTGAAACTTTAGGATCTGAGCACTGACTCTTCTCTGCTAATCCTTCTGTTCCCTGTTGCTGCTTAGCTGAGAGTTTAACCCTGGTTTAGAGCCCCTCATCAAGATTTTGATCCCATTAAGCCAATTTAGTGCATGTGCAGCTCAGTGCCAGTACCAGTACCAAAGTTACCCAGTGGGGTAACAAGCTCAATAAGATGTCAATTTATTCTCAGCTCATGTCACTGCAGCACAAATGTAATCACCTGTAAGAGGTGATTCTCTATCCTGCATCAGGTTGATTGAGGCAATTTTTTGCTGTGACAACAATAAAAATGAAGGCAAAATATATTGCAGTAGTTAATACACATTTGTGTTGTCCTGATACCTCGACGACACTATTCTGTGTGAGATTCTATACGCTGTGGATAATAAGACAAATTAGGTATTCCAGCTGCAAAAACACAATGTGGAGGGAATGATGTGCAGTTCAGCTGCAAAAATACAGCATTTTTGTGACATTATATTCAACACTCTTCCCCCGAGAGGTCTCCTTCCAGGTCAGTGTGGACAAGACAGCCATTGCCAACACAATGGAGTCCATTTCTTTGGCAATCAAGACGTTTGCCTTTCTGCATTTACCAGTTTTTCCTATAGCAAATATCAAAGCCAAATGAAGAAAATGGAACTGTTAAAATCTCTGTTAGCAGAGATAAACACAGTTTGATTGGGGGGGAGGTAATTTTGCTAGAGAAAGAGTAGAAATATGTATGTTTTGAACACATTTAGTTTCCATTAAAGAGGCAATTTCACAACTTAGAACGTTTCAATAAGGGTCTTTCCATTTGGATCCCTTTCAAATTAAAGTACATATTTTATTTGGCTTTATTTATTTCCATAATTATCATCACCCTCTCCACCTTTCATCCTGGTAGATTCACTGAACGGTCCTTGTCAGAGAAGTTCATTGATCCAACCATAATTTTTTGGATGTTTGTCTAGAAAACTGAATTACGCACTTACACTACTTAGGGGTGAGCAGCAACTCAAAATTCCTGTGGGAACCACCTATTGGATTTCCTTTTCTTATCATGTTCCTATCCTGGTATCATACATGGCTGTATGCTTTAACAACTGTTTAAAAATGGGAGCTTGTAAGTGACAGGAAAATCCATGAATTGNAAAAAAAGAAATGGAAAAAAAAAAAACTTGTGTAGGAGAACTAGATGTCTTTGCTGAATAGTCAAATTCGAAGCTTTGTACTCTCTGTACTTCTTTTTCTTACATGCACATCGGCCTATTGCAAACCCCTTAGTGATATCTTATAGCCTAAGGTCGAGGTCATTAGGGAAAACCCCAAACTGGATGAGCTGCAAATTAGATATGCTAACAGGTCCCTCAAGAGTCGATTTTGGTTATGGACTATGCGCCAGTGGGGTAGGCAGGATGCAGAAATTCAGATTTCCAAGGGGCCCAGAACACAGTGACCGATTTGATACCAAAACTTGGAAAGATGAGGGAAGCTGGTTTATCTGTCAGCTGTAAACACTGAGGCAAAAGGAGTGTTTTTAAGAAGTTTAAAAATGGTGTGAATTGTGCCTTCCTTAATGCTGGATGTGGCAACTGATGCAGCATCGATGAGATTTGTGCTTGATTTTTTTTATTTCTGTTTGTTTTTTTTCATTTCTCTGCTTAAAATGAGTCTGTTGCAGCTGCAATAGTTAATGAAGTGCTGAAAATTGAGTTGTTATTCAGCACAGGGGGAAAAGTCTTCCCCTGCTGGCTCCCCACAGGCTGCAGGAGTCCCTGGGATGGGTCAGGGGGAGGACTTGGCCATGAGCTCAGGCAGCAGAGCCTGATGAGCAAAGCTGGGGAGTTTGATAAACAAACATCTCGGCAGCTGCATCCCACCCAGGCTGGGGATGGGAGGACAAACTGAGGTGTGGCTGGAGCTCTCCTGAGTTCCTGTGTTCCTGCCTTTCCTCTGCAGCAAGTGGGACTGCAGGCATTTTCCTGCAGGCAAAGAGGACTTTCAGTTTAGGATAAAGCCTTTCGTTTTGCATTTGTCAGCTGAGGTGCTGAGGTTTGTCTTTTTTTGGGTTATTTCACATAAGTCTCAGCCACAGACATTCTCACAAATAAACAGACATCTAAGACTTTTGCTAGCATATTTACTTTTCCAGTGTGAAACTAATGAGTGACATATTTCTCTAGCAGCTGCCTTGGTTGTGCAGCCCCTTCCTGCAAAGATCATGCCCTGAGAATGAGCTAAAAAAAAAAAAAGAGTTCAAAACCTGGTAGAATGATAGCAAACATATAAGTATAGCTGAACAATTAATTGAAATAATAAATTAATCACTTCAGCAAGGCCCTGAGTGAATCTGAATCTTGGACTTCCTGTGCTATGTGAAAAGCCCTGATAGTGTTTATTTAAATGGGAAACATTCTCTGCAAGGAAATGGGTAAATAGGGACCTCTGAAGTTTAAAGCTAAGGTCCTGCAGAAGAAATACCAAAGCTCAGGGCCATGCCCTTAATTTGTGTACATCGTTAGTTGCAATTCATATTAATCAAAGATCTGTCTCTCAATGCTTGTTCACATTATTTGGTCTTATTGAGCTTGCAAAAATTGATCATGTTTGATTTTAGTCTGTAGGAGCAGTCTGTCCCTTCAAGCTTTAATGACAGATGAAGGTAACACCAGATTTACCTGATTGGACAGTGGCTGGCGGGTTTTGGTTCTGTCTTGGGACCAAAAAGGAGATGGATTATCTAAGCATAGAAGAAATTATCAAAACAGCTAAAGATACACATATTTAAAATTAAATCAAAAGTGCTTGTCTCATATTCTGGAAGGCTCTGGAGAAACAGTTATCCAAAACCATTTTCTGGCTACAGCAATCAGTGGAGGTCAAGTCTTTTATTTGCTAATACCTTCTGCAGCGTTTATGTTAATTAAGTAACAATAATAATTTTCTTCAAGATGGATGTTTCCAGCATACATGAGATAAACTTTGCCAAACAGATGAAACAATAAGACATCTCCAAAATGTGCAAGTGAGGCACAACATCACATTTATAGCGTGCTCCAGGGACAGCTTGTCAATAGAATTGCTCCTCTCCCAGCCGTGTCTGCTGGAGCTGCAGACAGAAAATCCCAAAGATGTGTCAGAGATGCCTAAAATAATGATAAAGTTATTTTCAAGTTATTTTCTAAGGAAGTATCTTCTTCTGCCATGGCCTGACAATAAAGCTGTCAGAGATTTGAGCAGGCAGTTGGCCCCAGAACAGAGCACATCAGATCTGAGTGTTTGCATAAGTCAGACACCGGAGTTGTAGCACAAATATCTCTGAGAACACTACAGATGAGACAATCTGCTGTGTTCATCACAGGCTGAGTGATGGAGAATATACTAAACCCAGTGATAAATACAACTTTATACTGAAATTTCCAACTTGATCGTTGCTTGGGATACCTGGACCCCACAACACACTGGGATATCGCTAGAGTTGCTGTGGAAGCTGAAGGGTGTAACGTGGTCTGTGTTTAAGGGTCATCCATTAAAATGCTTGGCCTTAACTCTACAACAGTGTGGATAACTTCAGAGGGCATTGCATTATTAATTTATTTCTGTTAGGAGTGGGATGAGCCCTGGAAGGCCCCTTAGACCTGTGAGTGCAACTTATTTTCTCTTCTGTCAGCTCATGCTTGGTACCTCTCTTTCAAAATCATGTAATTCCAGAATGTAGCAGAAAGCAGTCTGGTTAGGTGTGGAGGTTTTATTTTGAGGAAAGTGTGTTTGTGTTTTGTGGTTGTTATTCTATAGGGTTGTTTGGTTTGGTTTTTTTCTTGTTTTGTTATTGAGGTTGTTTTCCTCCGCTTTTAACAGGAGAGGTATTTTTCATCTGCTATTTGTGGAAGTGTCTGGGGGAATGGACCACCACACAGACATAGTAAAATAGCTTCAATTTAGTGATAATTCAGCACCAGATTCTGGCTGGTTATAATGACTCCCAGGGAGTCTTCAGTCCTACTTTTCCCTGGTTTAAATCTAACTCCTGTTAACCACATCCAAGGGATGACAGCAGTGCCCATCAGGAAGTTTGCATAACCTGCACTGGTTTTACACTGCATATCTAAAGTGCCTGGTTGGGTATTGTTTGACAGGACAAAATATGCATTAAAAATGAAAAAAGAGAGAGGCAAAAGCCTGTGAAAGATAATTTGATGCTTACACCAGCATGAAAGTTACTCACAGGCACCACTGTGCTGTTTTGCAATGCTCAGACGATTTTAGCCCCTGACAAATTTAGAGCCTTAAAAGTGACACAGCAAATGTTAACCAAAGTGCCTCCAGGGCATTGATTTTAAACACCTCAGCTTCACTTTGGTTTTCCATTTTTAGGTAGGAAGTTTATTAGGAAGGCAAAATACACACTGCAGGAAAGGAGAGGCCTCTGGTAGTTTCCAAGTCAGCATTTACGTGACTCAGGTTCATTTGGAGGAGAATAATTTATGTGAATAAATAATAGCTGTGAGTTCTAACTGTCCAAACATGATACATAATACCCTGGGAAAGCTTCCTTTGCTGCGTGCTAATGACTGATTGTTGGCTTTTATGTTATGAGTGACTGTGGCGAGTAAATCATTGCAAAATAACTGATGTGCCCAGGTTTGCTTAAGCAGCACTTGTCAAACTGCATCTTCAATCCAGTGTGAGACATGAGTTCAGCTCACTGCTGCAATCAGTGTGATCTCTTTGCCTGCATTGGTTAGCAAAGATGCAAGATTAGCTGCTGAACTTAAAATACAAATGGTTAGGTGTGATTTGCTTTGCAAAAATTTGCGATTATATCAGTGTGGAAATAAATTTATTGAGACATCATGTAAGTGATCAGCTCATCTGGGAAGATCATCTATCAATTAATCCTAAAGGCAATACAAAAATTTCTTCTCTCATGTGTTCATTTTGCGGGTAGAGAAACATTTTCAACCTGTTGTTAATCTCACCGTGTTGGCTGCTCCTCTGGCTGCATCCACTTCCTTTTTTTCTTATTGCAGCTTTACTGAAATGGGTCTTTTTCTATTATTTTTTTAAATCATCAAAGAGAAGATTGGTGCATGCTTTTCTCTCTGCCTGACACTGCTTCTTGACAGAGAACCTTGAAACTTTGTCATGAAAGGAAGCTATCTAAAATGCTGCTTTGATTTTCAGTTGTATCTCTTCATTGTTTTTATCGAGGGGTCTTTTGAAAGGCAAGGATTTTTTTTCTCTGTCTCTTGCAGAGGAAATAAAATTCTTGGGCTAGGAGACAACTGGAAAATTCCAATTTTTTCCCTGCATAGTGAAGCCTACATTTATTGTGCCTTCTGCAAAAGCACTTTTCTGAGTTGTTTTCTGAGGAAAAACAAAACAAACAAAAATTGTGCAAGGAGTAGTCACACAACTTACAGGAGCAATAAAAATTTCTCTCTGTTCTGCCACCTTTCTTATCCCAGGTGACAATACATTCATGGAATTTCTCCATAGCTATCCTCCTTGTAATATCCAGGCACTGAGCTTCCCTACTAGAGCTTTATAGGGAAGAAGTCTCAGGTCTCTCATCTCAGGCTTTTGACAAGGACACAATTGCTTTTAATGTCACAAATGAGATTTAGGTTTTTTCGTGTCTTCCAACTGTCTGAGATGGCAGGTTTAGGTTTTTAATTGCTTGATGTGAACTGGATTAAGAACATAAAAGTGGGAGGATACCAAAATCTACCATGTATTGTGATGGCTTTGGGTCACCATGGATTTGAAGCCAACCTTGAGGTGGCGACTTGGATTTCAAAGGTTTCATCTCTTAGAATTCATGGAGCCTGCCAGTTCCACTGCTCAATATTCTTCTTAGTCAAATCAGCTCTTCTGGTCTTTTTTTCTCTTTTTCTCTCTTTTGCATGTCTTCATGGCAAGATGAACCTTCCCAGTGAATGATAGTGAATAAGTGGTTGTACCACTGGTCATGGTTTTATCCTGCTTTAATTTCTCACAAAATATTTCTATTATTTTTAACTAGGTTTTGTACTAGGGGGAAGTTGATCCCTGCCTGTGTCTATGCTCAGTTCTGATTACTCTGGATCCAGTGCACTCATCTGAATTTAACATTCAGTGAGCAATTCTCTGTGGCAGTCATATGCAAAACTTCTCACCATCTGGCATCACTATGGCTACTACTGGCTCACTGCAGTTGCCATGGTAGTCAATGGAAATTTCTGAGGATGACTTCATAAATCCAACACAGGAAAGAAAACCTGTCAATCCAGAAAAGAGCTCAGCACTGAAGCATAGTCTTATTTTTTTGCTTTGCTCTATTTATATTTTGGGGAAAATGTAATCCCCACCTGACAGGTGGAGACCATTGTCTCCATATTCATCTAGTATTTTTAAACTGGTGGAGGGTTGTAAAAATAGGTCCAAGAATTGTAAAAATAGGTCTTCCAAAAATCAGCCTAACTCTGGTGCCATCCTTGAGAAAACAGCTGTGGGAAGAAAGCATAAATGTAGGGGGGAAAACAGCTATCACAGCATCACAATCACGGATCTGGAAAAAGATCTTTGCTGTTACCAAGAAAAAAAGAAAAAAATCCCTCTAAATCCTTCTATGGTTAAGTTTGTTTTAACAAAGGTATGAGTGTGTTTGACGTCTGATTAATGCAAGTCCTCCATTGTTGCTGTAGCTTTCTCAGGAATCAGATAATTAAAAGGTTACAATGAACAAGGTTCTTAAATTAGTTGAATGACTGTAATCAAGGGCAGGATTTGGCCTGGTATCTTGGTTTTATTGATGTCATCTGCCTCATGTGCCTCTAATATAATGGAAATATGAGAGTAGTTTCACTCCCTGTGACCCTCTTGTGAGTGAGACCAGAACCTCACTAGGAAAAAGAGAATTACAGTATTTCAGAGTTATTTTCATGCAGACTTTCTTACTATTATCTTTTTCTCCTCTCTTCAGTGTATTCTTTTTCCGTGTATTAAACATCACTTTCCCCCCTCTGGAGAGATTTTCTCTATCCCATGCCCTCTCTACTCCCAGCTTCCTTGACCCTCTTTTTACCTTTCTTTTCACACGATACACAATTTGGGTTGTTTTCAAACAAATGTGAACTTTTACTTTGTTCTGATTTTATTTGTGGCCTGAAAAACAAAGCACATTAACTTGAAACAGACACTGAATTGCCTATGGGGGTAACTTGCAAAGTACTGATGCTTGGAAAGTTCCCAAAAGAAAACAAAGCCCAGCACTCTTGCCTTGTTTGTAGAGCTGATGGAGATCATTGACTCCTAAACCTTTGCCATCTCCTTCCAAGCAGCCCCCTAAAATAACAAATACATGGGTTATGTCAAACAATTATGGTCTTCTGAATCGTGAGCCAGACATGAGAGTGACATCGAGACTGTTCCTGCACATAAACATTAGTAGCTCATTTTGGGGGCAGCTCTGTCAGGAACAGCCAGGCCGAGCTGTTTATTCCCACCGGGAATCTGGCCTGATAACCCACAGGGAACAATCCAAGTGATGGATCTAGAAAACAAAGCTCCCTCCATGCGGCGTGAAGTGCCTCTGCAAGGTTTTTGTTTATTATGTCCCGATGATGTGCTCGGCGCTCTGCAAGCACAGAAGTCGGTGTTGGATGCCCCAAAACTAGCTTAGAAAGCAAAGCTGGCAGGGAATGTTCCAGGCAGGGGTACCCAAGGCCAGGCTGAGGGGGAGAGTGGGATCTCGGGCTGTGTTCTGCCCACACCTGAGTGGCTCAGAGCATGTGTGATTTGAATCAGCCTGTGAGGCAAAAGCAAGCCAATCACTTCAGCATTCATTCAGCTGAGTTAAATATTCTGTGCTTGTGTAAAAAACTTAACACAGGCAGGTGCTGTAGTATAAGTGTTAATTAAGATAGCCTGAATAAAGCAATTGCTCCCTCAAAATTAAAAATTCAATAGTGAAATTTCACTTCATTGCTAAAGAAGTTTAGCATTTTACACATATCATAGAAAAGTGTCATTCTTTATTGATGTCATGCTGGTCATGTAGTTCCAAAATTTAAACAAGGCAAACTTTTCAGCCTTAAGGGTGGTCCCCAGAACTTGCACACAGAAATGGAGAAGGCAGAGGGCACCTCTAAATACAACTTCCTAACAGCATAAAGGTGGAGTTATTCCCCTGCTCAAACAAGAACAAAAAAAGGGCTGCTACAAGAAATGCCGTTTATTTCTACTTCTGTTTTGGAAACAGCAATAGTGTTTGCAAAGCTACTTCTGGTAAAATGCAGAGACACAGCTGTGTCTCCCATAGAACAAAAAAAAAAAATAGAATGTAGTATGGATTCTTGCTGCTTTCATAGGATTTGCCAGAGGCTAAATGTGTGTTTGCTTCCTAGGCTTGGTTGCCTTACCTTGATCCATGACAATGATTCCTGTTTATCACAGAGCCCTGTGCAGCCAGAGTCTGCTGTGCCGCCACTGCTGAGCCCTCAAATGGCAAAGGTTCCTCTGCAAAGACTGCCATGCTGCCATGTGTTTGAATGGCTGCATGCCAGACTGACAGGGCACATTAATGTAATCAGCCCTATGAATTAATGGGGATATTGATCACAGAATACTTTTTTTATTGATTTCCCTCTCATATTTTCCTTAATATATGTTTCTTCTTTTTTGAGGGAGTTCCTTATCTTTCCTTCTTTCCCTGTCCCTTTTCGTTTCCTATGTTTTGGACATGATAAGTTCAACCCATCTAACAAAACCAGCATGTGATAGACAGGCATGCTAGAAGAAAAAATGGTTTTCTATCTCTCACTCCTTGTACACAATAGATGACTTTGGTAAGGAGTGGGATGCTGAAAACCTCATTTCTCTCTCTCACGGCTCTCTGGAGTGACTCGAGAGCAGGCAATGGAGTTACCTCCTGTAAACACTGACAGGACACACCAGCCCTGAGAATTTCCTCTCACAGCACTCTCTCTTCCACTGCATTATGCAAATATATTATTTGTGTTCACTGCTCCCAGCATTTCTTTTTCAGGCCTCATTTAGGCAGAATTATTGAAGTCTAGGTAATAATGTGAAAGAACTCGTTCAATGACAGATTTTGAAATTGCAAGTGGCCCTTGAAAAAGTGGGTGAAGTCAGGGACAGGTAACAGATGGTGGTGGCTAATCTTTCAGCCTATTATTTTACCACATGGGGGTCCAAGCCACAGATTTTCATGCTGAAAATAAAGGAGAAATTAATCACTATATGACAATATATTGGTTAAATAGTGCTGTGATATTTGCCTCCATGCAGAAACCATATGCAAGGAAATAGGCTCCAAAACAAGAGACAGGCTGTTTTTGTGGTGACAGACATCACATGACTTCAGAGGAAAAAGAGCTCCACCATTTAATTTATACAAAGAAAATGAATTTTCTGGCTATGCTAAGGAGTCTGTGAAAGGAAACCTACATGCAAACACCCCATGGACTCTAATAGGAAATGATACCTTCTCTGTGGAACTGAACAGAGGATTACCTCACATGCATAGGACTCTGTAGGATAGTTAAAAAGAGAAATTATTTCATTCGGTGTCATTTGACAGTCTCTTAGCTGGTCTTTCTTTGCTGAGGGTAGAAGTGTTTTAATTACTGCAGGCCTTTATAAGTAAATTCTATTCAACTATAGTAAACTTCTACAAAAATATGTATTAAATACCTATCAAATTTTGTAAGGTTTTTCTACAAGAGAAGCACACAAAGAGCACTTTTATCTATTCTATTTCTCCTGTAAGTGCCTCCTTAAAATACTGTAAAAGTAAGATCATTTTTCCATTGGTAATCCAGAACTAAGGTAATAAACTTCCAGTTAACTTTCCTGCTATCTTTATCGTTGTTGATTGTGGTAAGGAGAAAGACCAGCTCCAAAACACCCCTGTCTCTATCTGACTATCAGAGTGTGTTCCAGAACCCACTTTAGACAAAAAAGCCTTGATTTTAGAAACAGATGTTGGGAAATACAGGTTCACATATGGTCATGGCTGGAGAGAAAGTGGAATACAGTTTGAGTCTGCAACAAATCCCACAGCCCTGCCCATGCATTGACATGAAGAGAAAAACTGGGAAGAGGTCAGGACTTGGTCCAGTGCACCATAAATATAAAGAACTTTCATTATTTTGGTGGTTTTTGGAGGTACATGCCTATGTATGGGAGTAGGAACAATAAGAAAGCTAGAGGTTAAAAGCAAGCCATGAAATTTTGAGAGGTTAAAGAAAAGCAGAGGTGAAAGTTGCATCTCTGCAAAATTATTTCCCTTTGTAGCTCTGATTCCATCTTTGCAGAAAGAGCCTTTTCCTGTGTGTGTGTGTGTGTGTCAAGAAATAAATATGCACAATTTAGTCATGCATTTCACACATGAAGTGCTGACAGAATTATTGGAGGTATTCATCACAATTTACAGTGCCGCACTGGGCCTCAGTGAACAGGTCCCCTAGAACTTCTCCTGTGTCTCTACATTCAAAAAATAAAAATCACCACTAAAAAAGGAGGAAATTAGTCAATCCTTATAAAATCTTTGTTCAAATTAGCCTGATATTGTGGTTTGTGGTTAAAACAGCCATGGCTATATCCTCTTTTCATTTAGCTTTCTTTTAACACCGACCCAGTATAACTCAGGGTGTTTGGTCAGATTTTTTGTTACTAATCAAGGTGTAGGCCAGGCTTCTGACATTGCCTTTCAAACCAAGGAATGCAAGTGAGTCGAACCTTAAAATGACTCCAATTGAAATAGTTTGCAACAGAAATCCTAAAATTAATCTGAAGAGGTTTCTAGTGGTTTTTTGTTTTTTCTTGCATCCCCCAGATTAATGCTTTCCTCATTTGTCATTTCTTGAACTTCTCAGTTACCTCTAGTCCTTTTCAAACATCAGTAGAAATTTTACTCTGTGAATTCAGGTTGAGATGCAAGTGTTTAATACACTATAATACTAAAGAAGCCCCAGTCTTGACAAGAAACATGAAATACAAGCTTTAGTTTCAATGAGAATTGTAGGTACAAGACATCATTGTTTTCAATGCTCATAAATCAGATTTTATGGACAGACAGTTAACAGCTTCAATGTATAGTATCGAACAGAGAGTCTGATTTGCTCACCATCCTGGTGCTGTCTTTCCTTTGCTAATGGAACACTCACATGTTAATGTGAATAATTTCCTTGGATTTTTTGAAGGTCTTGATTGTACAAACTTCAGAAAGTGTCCACACCAAACCTTCCCCTTGGTTTCTAGAGCAAGATGGAAGGAAAGAATGTGTTCACTTAACTGAAGAGTCATATTTTGCTCACATTTCAGTGTGAGCCTGCCTATTTTGTTTGTGAAACACATTGAAGAGGCAAAAGCTGAAATTACAGTTTATCGTTCAACCAGCCTGAGTCATGGTTTATCTACAGCTAATTGCTTACTACTTAACCTACTGCATCTCTATACTCTGCCTGTTTCAGTCTTTAAATGCCTTCAAGTCAATTGAGGAATATTCATTTGTTCCTCTGCCCAGTAGGGTGCCCAATTTTTGGGTCAGCTGTTAAGAAAGGGGAAAGAGTCATCAGTACCAGGCAGCTTGCTTTCTTCCACTTGATCCGATTACAAATAATTAATCAGAACCAAAGGCTTCTTTCAAGCAGGCAGTTCCATATTTGAGGAGATTCCACACTCTCCAACTCAATGCATGCCTTTTGTGAGGTTTCATTTGCCATTATTTTGTATTATTTATCCAGTAGCAGCCCCTGGCTGAATTAACTTATACTCTGCTTTCATTAGTACTGTCAGAGCTTGTAGTTCAAACAGGAACACACAGCCCCTAGGTTATTTAGCAAGTTTATTACTTCACATTTATAGAGCCTTGGTTCTCCTATGCCTTATAATCACAGAGGTCCTTTACTCGTGTGACCAGAAAATGATCTCACATCCATTTTTCTTAAGAAATTCAGACTTATAGACTGAACATGAAATCTCAGCTTCTGCAGCTCTATGAGAATATATTGTGACTTCCATTCTCTTGCTTTACAGTGTATTTTAAAGCTGCTCTGAACAGTCTTACAGCTGTTAGAAATCAGTGTATCACTATCAAAGCCAAATGAGCTTCACTTGCTCACAGAGTGGGCCGAGGACTTGGCCTCTTCTAATTCTTGCAGAGCAAGAAATTTGATGTGCTCCATGATTTTGGAGCTGCCTAAGGTGGCAAATGTGTGTTCCCGACATGTTCAGTCCATGTGAAACTCTCAACTCCTGAATCTAAAATGTATAAAGGAAATTAATGAGCCAGGTTGTGCTTATTTTATCGGCATGGCCAAAGTAGAATCACTACATTCCCAATATTGGATGGACCATAGTGACATTTAGAGGACGGGCCCATTACAGGTGACTTGGTTGGTGTCTAAAGAATCTGTGTGCTTGGAAACTCAGGTTTTCCTTCTCCTTGTGCACATAAATGCTCCAATGTTTCAGGAAGTCTGCTTCCCATCAGTGAGGCACCTCCATCTTGATGGAGAGAGAGTCCCTTGATTGCAGCTCTCTGAGAAACTCTGCTTAGTTAAAAGTTCAAATACCTCTTAAGAATTTGATCTGGGCAGGCAATATGTAAATTTTCTCTACAGAAATGCAAACCATGGGTTAAAGGCTCAAGGAGTATTTGCTTACCTGCATGCTCCTATTCAATGATTGTGCATGGGTACAATTAGCACTTGTTCTTAATGAGGCTGGAGCTGGCCTGGAGAGAGGAATCCTGCTGGGTGGAAAGCCCAGCATCAGCACTCCCACCGAGCCCTGGAGCTGGCTTTGCACATCTCCACCCTCCAAAGAGTGAGTTTTAAAAGCGTGTAGTCCTTCAGGGATTCTGACTCAGGTGGTGTGAAAAGGAAAGATGAATTTTCTAAGCACAGGATTGCCCTCAAAGGAGCAGAGGGGCAGCTCCACAGTGCTGTGTGCAGCTCCTCTAGTAAATCAGAATGGTTTCCAAGGGGTTCCAGCTGTGTTACAGCCCTTCTGCTGCTGCTTCTGCAATACAACCACAGAGAAAAGCAGCAACTTACACAGAGGCTGTGATCCTGTAAATGCTGCTGCTCAGAATGCACCTACATGGCAGCACTTTCTGAGGAAGAGAAGTTTGGTTTCTACATCAGTAACCAAAGTCTCTTGCTCTCTCTGCGTTGGCTTTACCTGATGTAGAAGATGGGAAGAATGAAGGACCCTTGGCTCTACTGCAGGCTGGTCTGGCTTTTAAGAAGAAATTCTGGCTGGCCACCCAGCTCCTGCTCTCATCCAGCTGGAGTTTATCACCTTGCCACAACTGAGTGGCTTCATGAAGTTCACAATGTAGACTGAAATCTGCTTTTCACTTGAGTTTGTATTGGAAAAGAATTTTTGCCCCCACATGGAATTTGAAATACATGAATTTTACATACTGTTAGTGTGAGTGGGCAAATTAAAAAACTAAACATTTATTGATTTTATGTCTACTTCTTAGCATATCTTAGGAATTTGAGGCTTGATATATAGTTGAGGGTTTTTAAAGTGTTTTGAGATGATGGTGGCACATTTTTGGAACTCTTAATACATCACTGAGGAAACAGTAAGCCATGATGCTGCC
The DNA here is from genome assembly GCA_013398075.1 of Notiomystis cincta. NCBI lineage: Eukaryota > Metazoa > Chordata > Aves > Passeriformes > Notiomystidae > Notiomystis > Notiomystis cincta. The sequence goes on along the minus strand of VZRX01009462.1, from coordinate 83,418 downwards.
CTTTTCATGTGTCCTGTGGAAGTGAAAGGGATTGCTTCTGCTAAACAAGCGGTGTTCTGCTGGCCTCTGGGTTTGGGAGAGAGTTTCTAAACTCAAATTTCCTTTCTGTCAGCTCATGTAACCATAATTACCAGGCACTAGTCCCTCTTATCCCAATCCTCTATCTGACATTTGTGCAGAACTCTGAAATCCCAGACATATTGATGTGAATCTGTGTGAGTACTCTGGTTGTGGGAATGTGTGGGGGTTTTTTTGTTTTGTTTTGGTTTGGTTTGGTTGGTTTTTTTTTTAATTTGAGGGATTTATTTCTCTTTTTCTGATCAGGTGCACAGCACACTCCTGGTTCCCACACCAGAGAGGAAGCAGCTTCTTGCTGTACACTCTCCTGGGCAGTAATTACAATTTGTCAGGAATGAAGTTTAGTTTGTAACTCAACATTTCCCATGGCACAATTGTATAGCACCTATACAAATATTTATTCCTGTTAAATGCTTGGGAAAAAAAAAAAGACATTATAGCAGAAGTCAGAATAGGTATAAGGTAGCCACAGGAACAAAACATTTTATTTCCCTGTCCTTGAATCTTGTACAATATTCATTAAAATTGTCATAATTCTTCCATTGACTTCTGTAAAAATAATTCCTAAATATTTGTAGTTCCTGATGGATTCCATAGTGACGTCCCTTAATCTATTTAGATATTCAGCTGGCGTAGTAGAGGTACAAGAAAACTGTCATCATTGCCCAGGTATAAATGTCAAGAAGCAGCAGCTGTGCATTAGCACGGGGACCTCAAATGCTGTGCTCCTCCAGTCCTGGAGGATTCCTGATAAAGGAATGAAAGTAATTTTTTTTCTGATTAACTTTGTACTCAATCTTCTTCTTCTGGTGTCAGGCTAGTACAGGTTATACCATCTTTTATTCTGCGTCAAACAATCACAGAGGAGAGGATAACATGACAGATAAAGCAGATAAAGACCACTTTCTGGTCTTTTTGAAGTCCTTAAGGATGAGCATTTAGAGCAGAACAAAAGCTGTGAGATCTGGTGGTTACCACCCAGGATTTCTTGTGATTATTGAATAGTTTTAGTATTCTGCAAGTCCACAGCAACAGAGATAGGAAATGGGAATGTCGAGCAAGCAACTATGACTTTTCCCACATTTTTACTTTAATTTCATATGGAAAGAAAAAAGGCCAGGATTAAAAATATTTTAGAAAATATATTTTTTATTGAATATTCATAGCCTGCTGGTGAAAAATGATGGGATTAATAAAATACATGTTTCTCTCATGTGGAAATAAGGCCATCAGATGTCTATCCCCATCACAAAGAAATGCAATTCAAATGACTGTCAAACTATTTACATAGAGATGGCTCTTATTTATGCTGTCTACTCTTAACACCCTGCAGCAGTACCCCCCCCCTCTGCCTGCACCATAGTGCCCCCAAACAGGCAGAGGTGTAGACTCAAAAAGTTTTAGAAAAGCAAACTTTCATGGAGACTGTGGAATTTTTGTCTATGTTTGGGTTGGACTGCATGAACTATTTGAAACATTGCATTTTGGTGAGTGATGTTTGAATATAATCTATTTGAGTGAGGGAAAAAAATTCCTCACTTTTTTTGGGTTTTTTGAGAACCTACTCATTTGTATGAATTTTTTTTAAGAGGGTCTCCTTTTTATTTTCCCCATGTAGAGTGAGAAGCCACTTTAACTGTCCAGATGAAGTGATAAAAGTGTTTTATCTCCTTGTATTGAATGGCAAGGGGCTCAAGAGCAATGAATTCATGATCCCAGAATCATAGAATGGCTTTGGTTAGAAGGGACCTTAAAGCTCATCCAGTCCCACTCCTACCATGGCAGGGACACCTTCCACTATCTCAGGTAGCTCCAAGCTTCATCCAACCCGGCCTTGGACTCTTCCAAGGATCCAGGAGCAGCCACAGCTTCTCTGGGCACCCTGTGCCAGGGCCTCACCACACTCACTGGGAACAATTCCTTCCAAATATCCAACCTAAGCCTATTTCCCTTTGTCCTGTCACTATGTGATCCTCCCTTTGGTAGACTTCTGAACCAAAGCTTGTCCACAGGGTTCCAAGTAAAACAAAAACTGAGATTCATTTTAGCTTTGCAATTTTACAATGCAGCTGCAACTTCATGCTTTTGTGTCCAAAGAGGCCTAAAGGTAATGGCATGTGAAATTGTTCCTCTGAAACACTTTGAGTCCACGAGAGATGAAACCATGATCCTTTATCTGTGTCTGCACACACAGAGCTTGCAGCAAAGAGAAGAAATTAGATATAGAAAGCTAGGTTTTGGTTAACTTGAATTGGAGAAAAAAGTAGCTGAAAATAACGTTCTCAAGTGCTTACTACTCAAAAGTTAGTCACAAAAAGTAAGGAAATCAAAGACAAATCAGAAGTCTTAATGAAATAAAAAGAGGTACTCTCAATTTGAATTCCAGTGCTAAGCTATTAAGCAGCACATTTCCAAGTTTTTTCAACAACCCTGAGGGGTGATATGGCAAATATATATTTTACTGTAGTTTGATAGTAATTGTATTTCTGCAGAAGAGATTTGTTCTAGGTTATCTGTTGAAATTCAGCCAGGTCTTTGGTGGAAAATCACCTGCCTTTTGTCTACGTTTCACTTCTGCATCATCAGCCAGACTGTTTCCATATAAAAAACGTGACTGGAATTTGCAGGTATGTTAGTTATTGGTGATTTCACACCTGCTGAGAAGCCAGACGTTAGACAGCTATAAACAGATGCCTCTCTAACACATTTGGTTCTGCTCAGAAAGTGGAAATGTTGTTTTAGTCTCTATTAAAATAATAATAGTGAAACCATAGCTTTTCCTTAAGTAGTAAAACTTACTCATTCACAGTCAGGGAAAAAAACTCTTCATGATAAAACTATTCATATATTCATTCAGAAGAAATATCCTTTGCTTAAATTTATTTTTTAACTTCACTTTATCTGGTGCACATGTTGAGAAGGAGTGAAGTTGGACTGAGGATGTTAAACCTGTGATTGTTCAACAAGCATGATCTTCACCTGGAGTTTCAGGGGTAAATCCACTGGGTATACAGGCAAAGATTGCATTATCTGAGAAATATTGCTTTTCCATCTTTTAGGTGTGAAAAAAAGACATCAGATATTTCATATAATAGTTCTCGGTTAGAAAATTTTAGCTTCTGAAAATTGTTGTGCTGTAGCAATCTAGAATATAGACACAGATGAGCTTCCAAATTGAAAATGACCCAGACATAGCCCATGAGGCCTCAGTTAACTACAATTTTAATTGAAGCTTCACTGTGGGCAGAAAAACTAAACCATAAAGTTCTTTAAAAATGCTTAGAGATTGTTACAGTGGTTAGGAATGCTTTGCAATAATGTGTGTGCACCTCTGCCTCTTCAGTATTAAATGGATTGCATAAATGATAGATGTAGAAGCTCCCATAACCTGATGAGTTCATTATGAAATTAGATCTTTAACTCACGTGCAAGACTAATCAGAGAAGAAGAATGGTCATGCTGAAGCTGGTTGAAAAGAATGGTAACTTTAAAAGCTTTAGAAGACATAAAAAAATCTTTAAAAATCAAGTTACACAGGTAACAAGACCAGAATGTGCAGAGAAATCTAAGTTTTGATTTATTTATTTTTAATTAGTGAGTGCTCTGTGTAGTGCAGTGAAACAATCCATGTTTGCCAGTGTTTCCCCACTTAATGTACTTTATGAGAAAAGTCCACATCCTGAAGCTTTAAATGTAATGGACATGTCTATGTCTATTTTTATATATTTTTTGATTCTTTTTTATGTATTTCTCTTCTTGGTATCCATTTCTTCCTCTATCTCTTTTCTCTCTCACTTTCATGTGACCTTTCTTACTGTTTTCAGCTTCCTTGTCCTTTCATCAATGGAATTTCAACAGGAGGGCACTAAAACCTCCAAAACCTCCGTCGGTGGGTTGTTATGCTGTGCTGTCATTCTGAGGGTGCCCATTTCCATCAGGAGCCTGAGCGCTGGAAGACACTGCTGGAGAAAAAAGCCAAATCCTCTACTCTCTGGTGCACAGGTAGCTGCACATCTTCAGGCTCAGGTTGTCTTCCCACACTATCTAAATCCTGCAGCAGCTTTCCCTCTCCTCCATTTGGGTGAGGCCCTCTGTGCTGGGAGAGCTTTTGGTTGTGATCTGGATTCACACTTCACATGAGTGTGGAGATTAATTAAGTGAGGGATGGATACCCAAGACATTTATAATTAACGCCTTAAGTAAGTCATAAACCAGGACTCCAAAGATGAAAGCTCCCTGCTTGACTGATTTACTAAATCACACATTCCCTCTTGACCACTGTTTTAAGGGCATAGTCTTTGCCAGGTCTGTGCACGTGCTTTGAGAATTATTCACTTCAGAGCTTCCTGCACTATCAACAGCTCAGTATTTTTTCCCAAGCATGTTAAATCCTTTGAACTTGCCCGGCTTCATAAGATCCAATTAAACCTTTTAGACCTGTGAGTAGATATTTTGCATATTTAAGGACTTCATCTCATCCTTAAATCTTGCTGGCTCACGGGGTTCCCCACATGAAAGGTGTTCTCCCTCAGCTTTGCAGATGCTTCGATTTTCATCCTGCAAAATTTTGATGACTCCAAGGGAGAGTCTAAGAAGGAGAAAAAAACCTTTATTTTCTGCCACAGTGTGGGCACTATTTTCAGTTTCACTGAAAAATCACTATAAAAAAGAAATCATAATTCTGGCCTCTTTCAAGAAGTCACATACTTTTTCTTTCCAGAAAGAGTGTTTGGGGTCTTGTCCAACACTCCTGAAGTCTAAGAGAATCAAGGACAAGAAGGGAAGCCAGTACGGCTAAAAGCAAACTAAGCAGGTTATTGGAACTATAAAAGACACCCTTCAATAAGTGGAGTCCAAATGGAGATTACAGAAAAGATAATAAACCGTCTGGCAAGCTAAATGTGAAGCCATAATAAAGCTTGCCAAAAATGATTCTGAGGAAGGGTTCAAAATCAAATAATAAACCCTTTTTTTTCTGGATACATCAAAAGCAGGAAGTTTGCCAGCAAGCTGATGGGGACAATATATTACTGAAATTTAGAAAGACCATTCTAGGAGGACAAGTCCATAAAAGAAAAGCTGGAAAATATCACATGGGTGAATGCTCATTAAGGAGAGTTTTCCTGCTGGAGCCAATTGTTGGGGACTCTCCTGAGGAACTGCTGATACTGGGGCAGTTTGATAGTAAAGTGGATTAGAATAAATCTATAGAGCAGAAGGGGTAAGGGCCATGTTGTACCAATGCAATTTGTGCAAAACCTTCGGAGAAACTCAAGCAGCAGTCACCTCTTATGGCACACTACCCCTTCAGTCAGCCTTGGTTTAGAGATTTATGATATTCTGTGATATACTATGTCTGACTCTGCTTTTCCAAAAGACTTCAGGACAACTAGGCAATGACAAATATGAGTCTGACTTTCATATTTCTAAACTGATATAATATTCCTTTGTTACAGTCAAAACAGCAACAAAAACCCCCAATCCAAGCCCATGCTTATTGCGGAGCAAAACAGCTCAAATTTCCAGCCTCCAATCTTTTGCATGAATAATTGTTCCAAATCCAGTTGAAAGGTAATACTGGGTTTTTATCTTTGCTTGATTTTTGACAGGAGACTACTTTCTGTTCTGGCTTCAAGTCTTACCATCTCCTTTTGTCCGATTCAGATTCATGCACTGCTCAACAGGAGTGGAGAGGAAGAGACAATTCCACCTAAAAATCAAACAGGGACCGAGAGACATTTGGTGGTTCATCTTTCTGGGAAAAAAGCTGGTGTTCCCACTTATATGTGTATCAGTGTGGCTGGTTTGAAGGGCTGGACTCAGCTCTGTTCCCTGTCCCCAGTGCTCAGGGGGAAAATAAGGGTTAACTGATATTTTTGGTTAAGAGCCACCTGGTCCCTGCCTGATCAGCAGCATAAGTCAGAACAGCCATATCCCGTTTCCTCTTGTCCCTCTGGAGCTCTGGAAAACAAGGAAAAAGCCTAGAGCTCTGCACTTCATCTCTTTCCCTCAGCACTCCCTTTCCTTGGTACAAACTCTACCATTTTCATGGAAGATTGAAATATATTTCAGGATAAAAATCCTTTTTGTCCATCTTCTACCTTTTCTGCACAGAAAATTACTTCATCTGGCCCTTTTTTGCCCTCTATTTTTACAGTCATTGCCATAAACAGGCTGTAAATAAACATTCCTAGGTATTGTGAGCAGGTAAGGACTGTGTGGTAGAGCTGTACTCAATAACATCACAAAGCTCCCACTACTGTGCTGTAAAACTCTTCCTGCCTGTGTGGTACGGGGCTGGAACATTTTGTGTGTGGAGATGAACCCCAAAATGCTTGTTGATATAAAGCAGATGTGCTCATTTCATCCCAGTGCATCTTAAATATAGAGAATATTGGTGGTGATAATATATGGGCTTGCTACTTTCATTTATTTCAAGGTTTAATTTTAATTTCCAGCCTTACTTTTGAGAAACAGGGTGGTCACTCCTAGCTGGAAAACTTTGACCGACTTATCTGAACATAAAGATGAGCTTTATCAAAAATGGGGAATTGGGACCCAGCTGTACATAACAGGACCTTAAATACTGACTTCTGATCCCTTAACACATCTCACTTGTTTTTTGTGGTTTTGTTTACTTGAGATTTTATTTTCGTTTTTCTTCTCTCATGAATGGCACATGGCAACAGTAACTGTAAATGAGCATCTTCAGGAGATTGTTGCATTTGTTATACTTTGAGCTACTGTTTTTGGTCCTCTTTACTGCTAGACACAAAATTTTTTGGGTGCTGTTGTGCTGCAAAACCTTCAGAAATGAGCAGGCCTTTTAGAGACTCTTGAACACATAACTGGAAAGGATCACCTGCTTACCTGAGAATGCCTCCAGAGTATTTTGCTGATACTTTTTTTGTGATATATTTTGGGTTAGCTAAAAGAGAAAAGCGAGTAGTTTCTCTCTAATATACTTCAAATACATATATACTTCTAATATATCTTTTTTAATTTATTATGGTCATAGCTGTCTGCACTAATGAATTTTTTGCTTTTATCTTTGTTTGCAATTCACAGGGTGAGGTTTTTCCAATTTTATGATCTTGCATAATTACAAATTGTGTACTTTTTCAAACTGAGGCAGAACCATCTTAATTCCATTTAATTCACAGACATTTGACTTGTGGGAGGGAAGATGAATTTACTGAGATTTACTTCAGATGTGCTACAGTTACTTAATGCTATTTCTTCAAATGCCATTTCAGAGGTTCATCTAAACTAAATGTCTACTTTTTACATTGGTGGGGGAAAATCCTCTTTGCTCATCAATTGAAATAGAATAAAAAAGTTATGTCTGTGTTTACAGAACTTCACAAGTCTGCAAATGATAGGACTTGGTTAATTTGTACCACAGCTATTCCCGAGGATGGCTTTGCACTCGGTTTCTCCGGGCAGTCCTTCTGCCAAATTTTTTTTTTAAAAAGCAGAAATAACCATTTTTGCACTGGTCTTTTTCTTGCTTAAAATACCACGCGGGTTTTATCTGCCCTGGGGGCTGTGGGAGAGGAGAATGATGAGGGTGAGGAAGAGGATGAAGATGGGGATGAAGAGGAGGATGTGAATGAAGAGGGGAAGAGGGGGCGGGCGAGAATGTGGATGAGGATGCACATGAGGATGAGGATCAGTATCAGGATGAGGCTGAGGATGTGGATGAGGACGCAGATGAAGATAAGAATGAGGATGCGGATGATGATGAGGAGGAGGAGGGTGAGGCGGAGGATGAGGATGCGGTGCTCTCCTGGTGCCGCAGCGCCACCGCGCGTCCCCTCCGTCCCCGCGCCGCGCGTGTCTCGCAGGGAGCATTCCGACAGCCTCGGTATTCCCGGCCCGCGGGGATGGGGACAAAAACACCTTTAGAACGCCTAACGAGCCCTGGAGGGGTGTTGGAGCTGGGTTTGACCAGCTCTCGGTGCACGATGCAGAAGCTGTGCCCTCTCTCCCGCTGCCCGCCCCGGTGACGGGCTGGTCCCCTCCCTCCTTCAGCTGGAGCTGGCTGGGATGTCTGCGATGAGGAACGAACACCGTGTCGTGTGATTTAATAGGAAACAAACTGTCGCTGCCGCCTCTGAGCTCCACAGCGATGCCAGTGCCCCCGGGCCATCCCAGCGTGGGTACCTCGGGCACTCCTGCATTGCCCGCCCAGGAAATTCCGTGCCCGGCTCAGCACCCGTCAGGATCATCCCTGAACATAGCTCAGAATTTCCTCCGAAGTTGAAGTCCACATGAAATTTCCACGTCTCTATAATTCCTTCACATCTTCGTATTTCACCTGAAAACCCAAAAAACCCCAAACAAAAGCAGCCTCAGCAAGGTGTTTCATAGATAGCAATACATACACAGGTATTTTCTCTACAGCAGAACTTGCAAAACTTTAAAAGGTGACATTATTCCTAAAAAACTGATTTATGGAACAGCAAATAGATGGATAGATGATCCCCAGGAAAAAAAAATGTAAATCATGACTGGGAAGCATGTGGAAAGATCACCAAATTCCAAGTTGATGTTACTGGACTGATAACATTATCAGCAAATATTTTCCATAAGCCTAGTTTGTGTGTTTCCAGGTAACTGTTCTGGGTGTAACAGCTCACATAAACAAAACAAGATCTTGGTGTATCACATGATATCAAAGCACTGAGTGAGAAACTGGCAATATCTCATCCAAAATAATGAAGTTTGACACGAAAGGATTTTTTGCCAGCTAAGGTAGAAATTATCCAGCGGGGGGGATGATGTGTTTTGTCCCTAAAATATGGGATTCTCCACAAATACAGGCTCCGTTTCAGTAGTCAGCCATGTGAGAACATCCCTTTCTCATTGGTTTTGGTATCCTAATTAAACACAGTTGCCCAAGGAAGCAAAGATAGAGTGTCTGAGTGGTCACCTCACTGTGGCTGATGTCAGCAGACAGAAGTGACACATGGCAAATGCATTTTAATATGGGCCATCCCCTTTTGTCCTGTGAGCAGGAGCTCCCCTGCCCCACAATTCAGAGTGCTTTGTGTGGGATTTCTTATTTGTGCTGTCTCAAACACTGTGTGTTTGTGTTCCTTTTCAGATGAACTTTGGTTCTGACCCTGATGAGGGTGCATTGCTTGTTTTGGAAACACTTGCAATATCCCTGGACTGTTTGTTTTCCACCACAATATGCTGCTACATTCCTGCAAGCTTTCCCTGGTTGTAATGCAATGTTTGGCTGGGAAACAGAGAATACAAATGAAAAACAGTGCCCCGGTCTTAGGGAAATGTAGTGAAACTGTGACAGAAAGTGTTTTACTGGAAACAAGACAAAGATTTCCAGAGAATTAATAAATAAGCAGCTGCTCAGCATCTCTGCAAGACCATCAACTCCAGATGTGCATTTCCTGGAAGGATCAGAGTATTTTGTTTAACTCTCTTCCGCTGTCCTCAGCAGGTAGGAGAAACAGAGGTCAGGTCTGGTGCTTATGTTCCAAAGGAGATAATTAGATATTTAATAAGTGTAGCAACAATACAATTTGCATGACCAGCTAACCATCTACAGATATTTTTCCAGTAAGAGATCCAAACCACTGACTTTCTCCAGGTATTTGTTGAAGACCAGTACTCAACAGTATGTAAAGAATCAGGCTCCAAAGGGGCAGCAGCAGGAAAACACTTCTCCCCTGCAGAGCTAAGGAGGATCTGTCTAATGTCAAAGTTGGGTCTCTTTTGCCAGGGCGGTAGACTTCTGGAAGGGTCAAGAACTGTATTTTGTGAAACAAGGGCTCAACTCCTCAACAAAGAAATAGAAGTTTCAAAAACAGTGACAGAGAACATGAAAGTGGACCCTGGTCCCCAGGAAACAACAGCACGACCAACTTTCTGCACTTGGATAGATGGAAGTCCAGATACTGAGGTGAGTCCAAGTACTAAATTCAACAGCAGCTGCTTATGTCACCTCAGAGGGCTAGAGAGGAGCTCTGCTACCATGTCTCCACCCTGACAGTGCTAAAATTTCAGGTTCTCCATGATAGCTAACACCTTTCCTTTCAAAACTACATCCCAGAAAGATATAACATCTCAGTGCAGCCGTAGAAGAGGGATATTCCCTGTGGATAGATCACAGGCTGGCCCAGGGCAACAGCAAGGGACTCTGTTCTCCCAGAAGTACAGCTTGCAGAGCTATTGAAGCAAAGTATTAAGACCAAAATATTGTTGATTGTCACCAGTTGCTTTGAAATAGAAAAATAAGTGTGAGGCAAATCAGAGAAGGAGGCTCATGTAGGCACTGCCTCATCCAGAAGCATGAGGATCTTGAAGATCTTGGAGCTGAGAAACACTGAGTGAAAGAAGTGAGGTTCTAGCGAAGCTGAGAAAGAAGTAAAGTCCTATATGACCAGCCCAGTTTCTTTCCTGGCTTTTGAAATAGCGAGGGAAATGATAACCAAGTGTCAGTGGTGGGTTCTGCAGTACCGATATGCCTGAGCCTGGCAGAACCTAGCATGCCTTTTACACTGCAAACAAAGCTATTTTATTGCTAAGGCAAGCAAGTCAGACACAGACACTCATAGGGATCTCAAAACGCTTCGTTTGCAATTCAGGTGAATTTCTGCGTGAGCACCCCGTCAGCAGCAGGACATCCAGGAATCTGCTTTCTCTGGCGTAGATGAAGAATGGGTCACCTCATATACAAACAGAGGGGACTAACACAGAGAATTTGCCTCAGGACAGTGTTTGGACAAATCTTTTCTTATAAAGGAAGAGGGTCAGGAGGCAGGATTGGCTTTTGCCTGTGAGGTGAGGTAACAAAACTGGCATTGCACTGCAGTGACAAAGTGAACCTTGTGATCAGCAGCAGAAAGTCTTTGAGCAGACAATCCCTTGCAGGTGATGTGGAGAAGCAGAATTTCTGTAAGTAAATTTGCAGACCATCACATGAACATTGCAGTGTCTGTGAAGACAAAGGACAGGGACAGGACAGTTCCAGAGCTACTCAGGCCTTCTGTCCCAGTAAAAAGCAGCAGAAATGGGTTCACAGTGGCAAATAAACCTGGCTGCAGCTTGCAAAAGGCAATTTCCTTCATCATTAGAAACTGAAAGTCTGGATAGAAAGTTCCTCGTGGGAGTTTAAACTTGGTATCACTGCATAAAGCCAGCATGGCTTATGTTCAACACTTTAAAAGGTTTTATACTGTGCATTTATATATAGCAAAATGTACAGCAGACATGGGAAGTCATCAGATTTCTGGCTTGTCTGGAAAGTTGCTCTCTCACTCTCTGTATACATCATGCAGCAGGGATAGCTTAAAGCTGGTGTCCTCATGCAGGACTGCCACAAACACATTTTATTTTTGTTTGAAGTCAGAGAATCTTTGGACTTACTGCCTTTCTGCTCTTACTGCAAACATAAACCTCTGTAATTGCACCCAGGCAGATCTTTGTTCTGGTGAAGAACAGCACATAACCTCAGTTTTGGCTTTGAGATCCTCTGTGTAACAAGACATTTCTGGAGGCATGAAAAGTAGTGGGGTGGTTGACTTTCAACAGCAAGGAGATGCCTAAATTCCTTCTGTGTCCTTGGAGATCATTCCTGTGTGCATTGTTCTGCTACTTGCCTAGAAAAACAGTTTCTGCAATTCAAGAGTTAAACCAAACATTAGCAGCAGAAAAATCAGTGCACATAAGGAAGAAAATCCCTTTGGTTCTGGGCAGAGGCACAAAGTGCTTTGGGGCTCTGTTTAATATTCACTGTGCTAATTTCTGAGAAATTAATGTCCCCTATTTAAGTTTCACTGGTTGCTTTTTGTTTGTTTGTTTTTTGGGTGGGGTGGAGGGATGGAGGAGTCTTTTTATATCAAGACCTACAACAGGATGTAGGGTAAAGCTGATTAGATCAATTTCATCCTTCATTAGCAATGATCTCTCCAGGCTTCTGGTAGTAGCAGGACATTTTAAATACTGGCAAAACTTGTTCTTACTTTCTTGTAGATGAGCTAAACTACATTTTCACCCCTTGAGATCACAGATCACAGCTCTGTTTCACCAGCTTCAATGAAGGATGTCACTGACACCCAAAACAGAGCAAAGAACAGCTAAATGTATCCACTGCTAATACTGTTAGTGGTGAGGAACCTGGGACTCCTGGGATCATCACTTTTTGACAAAAGTCCAAAGCCAATTAAAAAAAAAAAGGTAGTTACAGAGAGCAAAAAGGTGAGAGAGTAACCTTTGAAGTAACCTTCTTTACAGTAGCTCTAAAAACCATTTTATTTTCTATGGGGGAAAAAACAGGGAAAGGTGACTCACATAATTCACATCAGTGCTTGGGCTTTTCAGTGACATGTAAGAACTCACCAATCCCTCTTGCCCCAAATTGTTGTGATTAGATTCTGTTCACTTGTTTAAAAAAAAAATCAGCCTGTATTTCTAATTCTTGTCAGGCTCTTTGCTGAAAGTCTTTTGTGTGTAAATAAAGTTCAGAAAACAATAGTGCAAGACTTTAAAAAGACTGGCAGTGTACTCATATTATGTGAAGTGTGTGTACATTGTGTTTTTAAAGAGAAAGACTTTTTTTATAGAGAGCATGCTTGGAAATGCTGTTCATTTATCTTTGTCTAAAATGCTGAGTGGCTGCAAGAGCAGCCTTCTCCTGTAGGGACAGGACACCAGTCCCTCTCTTGACTGTTTGACCCAGACTGATTTCATTTCCCCCACTGGATGAGGCACCTCAAGCAATGGGGTTTGAACCCACCCCAGCGGATGCAAGGGCAGTTTGGGGCAGGCCCTGATGTCAGCTTGTTTCCCACCTGTGGGGCAGCAAATGCAGCATAATAACTTCATTGGGAGCATTCTGTGAAACTGCCAATGAACTACTTAGCAAACCTCTGCAAGACTGTGAGTATATAAACCTTCCAGCAAGGCACAAACTCTAGCTCATCTCTGGAGCTTGGGTAATGCCTCCATTGCCCTTGGTGGTTGTGTAAGTCAAGAATTACAAGGTGATGGGGTTTGCCTGTTCAAGTTAAGTCTACATGACCTCCTGTCCCAGAGAAAAAACCTCTTTAAGCAGAAGGCTCGATTTTACCCAGGTTTGGAAGAGCAGATTGCTTTTCCATGGGCTGAGTTAGGAGGAATGTGTAACCAGCTGGTGGCAGTGATCAAGCACTCTGTGATAGGCTTGGAAAGAGTAAGCCTTGCTTTATGACAGCTGTGTTTTGATGGGCTCTTTTCAGCTGAGTTCTGGTTCATGGAAATCATACCAGAACCTGAAGAAGGGAAAAGCCATTGCTGGAAAGGTAAGATATTGCTGAGTGATAGAAATATTGGTTATTTTATAGATGAACTGCTCGCTCTTGGGGCATGTTTTCAACAAAGCCATTTTTATTTGGTATTGTGCTACCCAAACCTTAAAGCACTTCACTTGTAACTTAGCATGTGTCTTATGTTCTACTAATGCATTTTTTAATATTTTATTTATAATATAACCAGTAAGGCCACTGATAAGTTCTAGAAATACTGCTTCCCCAGTTCTGCAGTCCTTACACCTGCTGAGTTTCCTCACGCAGGGTGGCAGTGTTGCTGGTGCCTTTTGTCTATGTTTTCGGTTAGGGGGGAAGTTGTTTCAAGGTTAGTCTTGTTTCTGAATGGTCATTTTGTTTCCTTGTGTGTGTCCCTCCCCTCAGCGCTCAACTAGAGTGGACAGCAGCCAGTGCAGAGAAGTGGGTTGGGGTTTTGACTTTTTTCCTTATTTACTGAGATACTAGAAATTCATGAAAAAAACCCCAACCACAAAACCTCAAAACTGTTCTTTTTAAAAGCCACGTAATTAAGTACTGAATTACGTAAAGTTGCATCAATTTGCACCCACATAGCTGATCGAAGTGCCTGTAAGCAACAAACCAGCTCCCTTACAATTTAGCTGCTTATTCATATATTCCTATTGAAATTTAGCTGCCCCTTGAGCACAAGGATGTGCCCAGTGCAACAAGAAGGGTACAGCTATTTTGTGGATTGAAAGCATCTTTTAAAAGCATGAACATCTCACTATCTTGGTTCTTACTCAGAAAGTAGTGCCTCGCTTATTGCTTGGGTATTAGCTGTTATGGTTTTCCTTGTATCTCATTTCTTTGGGGTACATAACTTTTATTTCTGGCAGATGAAACCTGAAATTGTGCCCAAATCAGGGTGGTTATTTTGATATAAAAAGGTTCCTGAGGCAATAAAATACTAAGTGTGTGTATATATATGATGAGTGACATTAAAGGACCAATATCAGTGTTCCAGTTAGTGACAGGCAGGACTAGAATGACAAAAATGAGTTTGGTTACTCTTTCTTTGAAGATGATAAATCTAGAGCAAATCTTGAGCATCAAAAGCTCTCAACCCACCAGAAAACATGGAGACATTAAAGCATGTAAATTAAACTGCTGTAGTATAATTGAGAACTAATTTCAGGACTGGATTTCACTTTCAAGGAAATTAGGACATGTGGATTTGTAGCACACATGCACAGGAGCTGGAAATACAGAGCAGGTCCAGCTGTTCTGTATAAACCCTGAATGGCCCTTGCTGAAATGATTAGGCCCAAAAATACAATTAAATACATCTGATGAAGGAGAAAATACAGGAATTGGTAACTTGCCCTGATCTTCTTTGTTTCCATATGTAGTTTTAAGCAAAGTCTAATTTTCTTAGGTAATACTAAACAATTAATAAACTTAATTATTTAGAGAGTACAGATGCCTATTTGGATAGCATGTTAATTGGAGCCAGTTCTTTTCTTTGCTGCTGAAGATGATCACAATCTCCTAAGTCATTTGACCACTAGAACAAGCTTTGCACAGCAAAAATGAACAAAAATATGCAAATACAACTTAAAATGAAAAGAAACTTGCAAATGCTGTTTTATTTAATTCTTACAATAGGGAGGCACTTTTACATTAAAAAAGAAGTGCAGAGGTTTCATTATTAGCTACAAAACCCTAAAATACTATTCCATGAAAACAAAGAGAAATAGTGTCTGTGTGAGAAAGTGATTGGTTTTTCCTTTTATTTCATGTCTATGCAATTTATTACATTTAAACAAACAAAACCAAAAAAAGACCCCTAAAAAACAACAGCAAAAAACCGTTTCAAACCTTTCCTTCTGTTCCTGCAGGCCTGAAGCATTTAGAACATTGATGACACTTCGCTTTTTGTTCCTCATCTCCTACTTTCTGTGCTTGTTGTAAGAGGCAGAGTCTGACCCAGGGGCTTCCCAAGAGTAATGGGTGCTACAGAGATATTACAAATAAAGTGATCACATGTTTGTTTTATGTCAAAAGTCTCAATTCAGCTCTGCCTTGCATGCAAAACTTGCTTGTTTCAGACAACTTATTTCTTCTGCTAAGACCTGCATGCAGACTGTGTGTGCTGGGGTGGTGGAGGAGCAGGGAAGGATGACTGCAGGAAAGGATTTCCTCTCCATGGAGTCAGAATTCCAAGCTTGTTTTACATGCCATCCTAGAAAAGTAAACTGGTATTAATGGCAATTAGCCCCTGGGTATCAGCTTCTTGCTGGGCAGACTGGGAGGCTGTACTGGGTGAAGTCTGAGAGCAAATCCTGTATTCCATTAGCCAAGTGGGAAGTGAGTTCAGCCAGAGTAATAACACTTAAAGACAGGCTCAGATTCTGCAGCACTGCTGTACTAACCCTTGCATTCAACACTGGAAGAAACCTCACTGATGTCACTCAGAATATCCCTGGAGAAAGGCAGTCCTCCAAATGAATATTGTCACAATCCATCCTTGTGGACATACATTTCCATTTCAATGTCTCAAGTGAAGGCAGCAGTGCTGAGGTCAGGAATACTGGCAGATAAATGTCTCTGTGCTTGATGGATGAGAGGATATATTTATACCTCACAGCAATTCTCTTGCTATTTATTTGGTTTGGGGTTAACAAAACCACTAGGTGAGCTGCACAGGGAGGCTTCTGGTGGTGTGAAAATGAGCTTGGAAGTAGAAAGAACACTCAAAGGATGTTAAAGAATTATTGGAAATGCTCAAAATCAGCACACCTGAGGAAAGCAATACTTTTCTAATTACCTGTTAGTTTATTAAAGTTGGTTGAGCAGAATATGGCTTTACATTCTGATGTTACTGGCAAAATTCAGGCTTTCAAGGGCAGCAGGGCTCACAAATAAATCTGTTCTGGAGCTCTCTGAAGGCAACGTTACCCTAAACAGAGGGAATATGATGGACCATCAGACTGTGCTTATGTTGAGCAGTGCTGGATTTGATGGAAGAAGTATTTGCTGCAGTTCCTTGGTTTTACTCAGCAAATTCCAGTTTGATGTCCTGTGATGCAGAGCTCCTACCTTCAAGCTGCTTCTTCTGTTTTTCAAATTTGCCTGGGGTGTATTTTAACCTACTTTGAAAGTAAATTACCTGACCTCATCTAAGAGTCTTTTCAACTCCAAAGCTGGGTTTTAGAGACAGACAAATTAAAGGTGGTCCAGTACTGAGCTACTTAAAGAAACACTTCCATTTTGAAGTTGCTTTACCGACATAGACATAACCTGTAAACATATTCACAGACAGTTTGGGCTATAGATTCCGGAGTATTTTTTCCTTTACCAAAAGCACATATTACAAAACTTGTAGAGATTTTTCTTTGCATGTTGTGCTCGAAAAATTTTAATAAGTCTGGTTTTGTTCAGATTCTAATACATCAAAATTACTTGCAAGTTGTCACTTTGTGCTGATATATGAAAAATAAGATGTAAAATTCTTTCTAAACAGAAATTCTTAAACTTTCTCTCCAAGCTAAATATGTCAAGGACATAGCATGAACATGGAAGATAAATCTAGCTTTAAGATTTCCCACTGATAATGTTTTACAGAATGTTGATCTTGATTGTCTCTTTCTAGCTGAACAGAGAGGGTTTTTTCCTCTCCATTTTATATAAAAAGGGAGAAAAACACGCTGCTGTGTATTTCCCTGGCATATCTTGCACAAAATAATGCAAGCTTCATTATGGCATAAGACTAATTACACAAATTATATCAGAAAGAAAAAAAAGTTAAATTAAGATCTGAATGGTTACTGCATGATCAGTGGGCACGAGTGGGATCGGATGTCGTTGTGTTTGGAAATGGCTTCATCCAGATCCAGCTGTCTGTTGTTGACCTTCACCTCCATGCAGCCATTATAAAAAGCAGTCACTGGTGTAGCACCCAGAGGAACATCTGCACAGAAACACATTCAGTTTATTAGGCCAAGACATGCAAATTCCTACAGATTTTTCAGATCAGTCAAAACATGGGGAATACTTCACTCCCCATCCATTATTTAGTCATGGGAGAAAAGGAGCAATTTGGCAGGAAACACTTGACTTCTTCTCCCTTTTCTTTAAGATCAAGATCAAGTCAGCAAAGCTGAGAAAGGCCAGTAAAATGTTAAATATGGGTTAGAAGGCTGTTCCCATCCAGAAACTGAACTCCAGGAATGTTTTCCATAGTAGCTTTTCCTGTATGAACAACAGCGAACCAAGAGTTTATTTCCTGGAGCCCACTGTTCTTATCCTGAGGTACAAACAGATGTTTCTGGGTTTAGAGGTCACACAAAGAACTGTCTTGCTTTTGCCAGAAAGCTACTCTAGATTCAAATCTGCAGCTTCTCACTTGGAGCACCCCTGGGATCTTCACACATTTTACTGCTTCCTCACTGCTGCTTCCAAGTGAATTCTCTGTGAAAAACTCATTTTATCTGCTGCTCATTTAGATATTGTTTGGCTTAGGGCAGCATCAGATCATGGATATGCTTCCAGGAAACAGTATGTGAAGCATAAAATTGAGCAGGTATTGCTCTCAAGTCTTAGGGTGTAACTGGCTTTTTTCAAGGTAGACCTAAGGTGACACAAGGACCTTCAGCAATTAGAATGAGGATGCTTTTTTTTCTCCAGTGAGGAAAATACTGCTGTCACAGAACCATGGAAATGTCATTTAACCTGCACTGATTGTGCTGAAATAACAGGGGAATATTCCCAATACTCTTACTAGTTTGTAGAAAGGTGTATCAAAAATGGGGACTTAGAGTCTTCATGAAATGCATGAGTTTTTTGAATACAGAGGGTTATTTTTTGGGGATTTTTTTGGCTGGTTTTTGATTTTGTTAATCTGAATGTTTAAGACACCTTTTAAAACTGAGAGATGACACTTCAGGAGCAGCAAGTAACTAATACTTGCTTCTTATTTCTTTGGGATACCTGAATAATGCAAAGCTCTTCATTCTTAAGCTGTCAATTTCTCTGTGGCTGGCAATGTACAAAAAAAGAATCATTTAAGCATCACAAAGATCAAGAAGCCCAAGAAATTACTGGAATCTTCGTTATTAAGTGGCTCTGTTAACCTGCTGACTCACTTGTACTAAGTAAATAGTGGCTCATTCTCATTTCTTGTCAATTCAAGACATGTCAGTCAAATTCATAGGATTTTCTTAGGAATTGTGATTCATTCTCCATAAAATAATAGAGGATACAGAAAATGCCTGCTTGTAACCATGGCACCTTTCCTCTGGCAATTTTCAAGTTTTAATTCAGATTTTGAATATTTCATACCTGGGGCAATGCTATTTTTCCTCTTGATTCAGCCTGAAGTCAAACTATTTATACATAAGTACGTGCACACTTCCTGGACAAAATAATCCTTGTGAGTACCTTACGACTACTAACATGAAGCTTGCTTTGAACAAAGTATTTGCTGCTTCAACAAATTCCCTGTCTCATAAAGACTGCCAGTCATCTCTTGCCCAGAGTTTAATTGTTGAAACCATATTCCTGACTTCCTCTTCTGGGCTTCTGACACTGGGATCGCATTTTTGATGCAGTTCCTCAGTTGTGCCAGATGGTGGCATTTCAGAAACGTGCAATGCTTAGCCAACTCAAAAATCAAGACATTTTCCAAATTCAAACCTCTAGAGAGAGACCCATGCCTTAGTGGCCAAATAATGCTACTGTTGAAACGCTGGCTTCCACCAAAGCTGAAAAGATTGGAGGAAACAAGAAGTACTTGTGGGAAAAATCTTTCTTTTATTATAACTATAATTTATAATTCTCCTGGCTTGGGGAAGGCTGAATACAGTCAGGCTTGTAGAAATGATCAAATTAATGAAAAGAAACAGGCCTCACCTGGCAGGCCACCCAGGTAGGTGACAACATTGGCCATCATTGCTTGATGCAGAGTTGAGAGCTGCTCGGAATTGCTGCTGTCTGTGTGTGAATCAACAGCCAGTTCAAGTTCCTGTTTGGTCACTAGAAGTCCAACCTGCACTTTTCTGGGGGTACATAACTTCTTTGATTCCAGCTGTGCAACAGTGATGTTCCCAATGGTCACAGTGATTTTCTAGATGGAAGAATGGTAGATCACCAAAGATGTCACATGTAATTTCAACACATCATTATACTTGGTTCTGGTGCACTTTGTATTTGCAAGTAGAAGAAAATATTAAAAACTGGTACGTTCAGCTGGAAAGTGATGTGTAACCATCACTTCTGATGATGAATGCCATTCTTAAATCTCTAAGGGAGAATGTTTTACATGGAACAACTTTGGCTACTGTTCTGAGGTGAAATACTGTTTCACCTAAGGAGTACGACTACAGTTTTCAAGTTACCCAAGTGTTCACTACCGGTTCCTACTTTGGGTAAAAAGCTTGTATTAGCCATAGTGTATAATTGTTCTCTAGCCAGAGAGGGCTGATGTAGAGAGATGTAAATGAAAACTTAAGGACAACAAAATCTGTCTATAATTTGGAACTAACATGATGCCATTACTGTATACACTGCTGTCATAATTCCCTTTCTGCTCTGTGCATTTGGTAGGAAACGGTAAAGAAAACCTGATGCAATGGATCTGAGATTACATAATGTAATCTCCCTGGCATGACTGATTAGTGCTTAGTCACTGCTGAAGCAATCATTAATAGAAAGATATTTTCTGCACATTATCACACAATCTAATTTTCAAAATATTGAGGCTACTAGCTCCACTGCAAGTTTGAGTAGCTTTTTTTAGTTTGATTTTTCACCTGGTAGCTGCTAGGAGAATTGTAAGGTCACCTGTGAGTCAGAGGAGTTAGAGTCCACTATGGACAATGCAAGAGGCACTGTTTCATTAGAAACCAAGGCAAACATAACACCAGTGTCTGTGGATGGGCGAATAGTCAGAGTCACATTTACTAGCCAATCTTCAGCACTGTCAAGATTATCTGTTTTAAAAAGAATAATTAAAATTAGTAAATCCATCCGCTGATGAAAAATTAATATGGGGTTAAAAAATTAGTATTTAATCTCCTATCTACTGTAGAAAAATTAGTGCTAATTTTGGAACTTAGAGAGAGAACTATAATTTTAAAGAAACCCAAGCAAATAAACAAAAAAAACTCCAGCTAATTTTTAATCCTGGATCTTCAATAGTGCCCAACCTTTGCAAATGAACTTCTGATTGTAAAGCACTCCAGTAACTAAACAGATAACACTACTGGGATCAGAATTCTCATTCAACCAAATTCCTAGCAGAAGCTAAGGGAATCATTGGTGGATGAAGTGGTATACAGCTTAGTTTGTGTGGGTGTTTTAATTCTCTGTATTTTAACAATTCATCAGCTCCATCGCCAGTCCAGGAAAACACAAGGGATAGAAAAGTACTTACTATAGTTTATCTGGAATGCTGCCATTCCAGTGCCAGGGTAGAAGGATCCTCTCCCCACTGCTACTAAACAGTGTTTGCTTTGTTTTTCTTGAATAACTTCATTTACTCCTGAATGTCCCTGGTTCATCAGGTTCCAGGCCCGGATACAACCATCCAGCCGAGGGTTAATCTGTAACAGAATGACATCATTGGGGGTTTGAGTCCAGAGTTGGTTTTAAAATGTTAATAATGCGGCATTATTTTTGATATCAGCTTCTTTCTGTGTTGTCAATACCAGTCTTATTGATGCTATAGGTTACTGCAGTGATGCTGGGAGAAAACAAAAGGCAGGCATTTGGTATCTCAGCCTTCATAAGGTATTTCTGGTTTAACATTCCCCACTCTGCTGCCAGTGATCTGGACAAAAAGAGATTGCTTCCACTTTTAAAACTCATGCTGTGACCTATACGAAAGGACAGTAGATTTTCTGTGGCTGAAAGATAATGATCACTAGCAATGCGCCTTGTTCAAAGATTTATCTTTGTACCAAAGTCCAACCAAATTTCTGGAATTGTTTGTTATTGGATAAAGGGATGTTATTGTATTGTTCCATAATTTTTTCTCTGCTTTGCTTTTGAGCAAAAATTGAATTTAAAAAAATTTATTAAGAAAAAAATAGATCTAAACTCTCTTTAGATTGCCAATTAATTTGAAGGCTCCTGGACTATAAAGCAGACAGTTGCAACAACTTGACTGTAGCCATTCCTTGAGGTTGGGAGACTGAAAGAATCATGAGCCTTGTCCAGCTCGGGCTGCCATAAAACCTCGTAAAGACCAAAGCTCGCTGTGCTGCCTGCACAGTGAATGCTGCACCTATTTAGAGCTTAGCAAAAGCCAGGAGCAGGACATGAATCACCCTGAAATGCATCTCAACAGCAGGGGTGGTGATTTAGGGAATCTTAAGCTATATTAGGAAACAGGCTACAGAGTCCTCAAAGATTAGACCCGAAGTGCTGTGATTTTACAAGTGAAGCCTTACTGAAGGCAGACAGTAAAGCTTCACATGTGTTTATTTTCAAAACAGTGGTTTAATAATTGGATTTTCATTTTCTAAATGGATTCCATGCCAGACTTGCTTCTTCTGTGACTCCCAAGAGTACAAAACTGAGCAAACAGAGCAGTATCAATCAACATTAGTCTTATTATTACTTAATTACCTGTTTAACAAGGGCATTGCCCACTCTGCGAGGTAATCCTGCAATGTACACCTTGGTTTCCAAGAAACCCTGGGATTGTTTGAACAGAGTTCCTGGGCTGTTAATACTCATCACAGCCTCTTTAGCTATTTTTACACTGATGCTGTGCTCTAATTCTTCAACTGATATCTGGAATAAAATACAAATAATTACATATACACACACGCAAAAATGTAGACTATATTAAATACTAATTACATAAGCCCTATGAAGCATGACTAATGTTTCTTTAAATAACTACTTTCTAAAAGTGTTTTAGTGCAGTCACTACAGCTGTCCATATCCACAGACATTCACATCAGGATAAAAATCTAACTCAAATTAAAAATTTGGTGTGCTATATAGATTGCCTAAGTGAGAAAAGCTTTTCATCTCAGGTATGAAGGCTTGAAAAACAAGATGAATTTTTGGTCTAGCAGATGTAAAACTTGCTCTAAACACGTAGTATTCAATAACTGTGCACTTGACCATGCAATCAGAGTTTTGAATACTCTGCCACTTTCCTTTTAATGTTTAAAATTAATAATATTTCTATATTGATAACAAGAGGTAATTATCTCTTCCTTGACTGTTAAAAGGTAGCAGAATCTCCTGATGCAAGGCATTCCTGGGTGTTTCTTGGTTGATTTTTAAATCTGGGGTTTGAGTACATCATAAGCCTTTTAACAGTTGCTCCCTACTTCATTTATCAGCATGTTCCCACAGTGGGTAAAAGGAAGGGAATGGGAGAAGAAAATCCAACTTACTATATGCCACAGTCCATCATTAATGGCTTTGCCTCCACTGGTGACTTTTGTTCCAAACTCATTCTTGAACTGAATCTCAATCTTTCCATCTCGAAGAGCGAGCAAGATCCATGCTGAGTTATCCAGGGATTCTGCATACAGGATAACTCCCTCTGCATCATATGTCCGAAAATCAAACTCTGCTGTAAATCTGAGTTGTGAAGAAGGAATCTTAATAAGAAGACAGGAAAGGTGAAATACTGACTAGCCTAGGATAAGTCATTAGTAGGGTTAGAAAAAGGTTCATAGACAATAACTTTTGATGTTTCTGTATCTGAGCAGTTGCAATTTTTGCTGTTAGTCAAAAGCAGAATGGAACATATGCCTTGTTCACCCAAATCCAGTGGGAAGTTTTCAGCTTAACACCCTGACCTGAGATTTGAAAGAACCTTGGGGCAGTTTCCAAATCCACTCTGAGCTTTACTTGTGAGGGATATCCCACTCCCCTGAGTAAGAAGAGAGATTTAATATTCCTATTGCATACTGTAGGGATGCAGTACAGACAAAATAGAAGATCTACGATGTGCTTCAGTACAACTGAGTTACCAAGTGTTGTCCTGAAAGAATTATAACCTAGAAATTCACTCTGCCTCCTATATGCCATTCTCTCATTTGAGAATTTGTTGTCTGGATCTAGGTTGAGTGTGTGTATGTAGCAAAATTAGGATTTTCTGTGCAGTGGAAGAGAAGAGAGTAGAAGTAGAGTAAAAAACAGTCTTTGGGACTGGACAAAATAGATTAAGGGTGAAAGGAGAAAGCAAAGCATTTCGAAGCTGAGGTTTGCCAAGACAGCTGTAACTCCGAACTGGGGTCGCTGTCGCTCGCAGTGCTGTTCCGTGTCCCCTAGATGGGGCTGTCCCTCCCCAGACGCACTGAAAACAGCTCTGTATTTACACCACACTTCAAACATTTATCATCTCAGAAAGGTCTTCCAGGACAGTATTAGTGCCTGGTCAACTTGGAACAGCGGCTGAGGAAAGAGTTCTCAGTATTTATGTCCATCTGCACGGTTCTGAGGCTCTGGAGATCACCAGCTCAACAGCTGCTGCTGCTGTTACCTTCCAATTGTTTGGTCAGTAAGTCAGGGAATGCTGCAATTTTGGCTGCTGCAGCAAAAAAGTCCAAGAGCAATAAAGGGGTCAGTGCCACTGGCAATTGCTCTGACAGCTGTAAAGAAAATCATCCAGCTGGTGCTCTAAACAACGTACTGTGCTCTGTGGGTGTCCTTGGAACACTCTGTGTGTGAAAGGAAGCCCAGGGAGGGGCAGAGGGGCAATGGCCTGATTTTGTTGCTCAGCAGGATTGGCAGAGCATGTCACAGCTTCTACCTGGGGCAGGGGTGAAGCAGCAGCAACATCCAAACTAAAGCCATTCCCATGTATAATTGGAAGCTATACTGTAACTATTTTCTTATACCTCTTAATTTTATGTTGATAATTCTAAATGCCTTCCTGTTTATTCATTCATCATACAAAGATATCATATCCAAGGGGGAGATGGTGATATAAATTTAGACATGCAATGCATTCTTCCTAAACCCTCTGAAAATTAATGTAAACAAATTTCTGTCATTCCAATGCATACTTTTATCAATAGCAAATGCTTACCTCGTGACATTTGGCAGTTTGAACTTTAAGTAGAGAACAGGAATTCCTATAAATTGCTCTGCTAGGTAAAGCAGTTGATAATTCTTTTCAAGATTCAGTGGGATACACTCAGTAACAGACTGCAAATGGTAGAGAAAAAAAGCTGTTAATGCATTGTGATAGCTTGTAAAGCAACTCCTGTTGTTGTCTGCTAGCCTTTTTTATTTTTAAAGTAATGGCTTATCTCTGGTTTTTTTGGTTTTTTTTTAAACTTGAATACCTACGTACAAATGAAGTGGTGTGGTTTTGCTTTTGCTTGAAATGTCCATTATTTAAACTGCTGAAGGATAATCCAGGTTGGCACACAGTTCTGGTGGATTGAAACTAGTATTTTAATATTTAGTTTTTGAATTAAGAATTCCAATCTTCCATCAGGCACTTTTTCTTTCACCAGGGATATAGGACAACCACTTGGTAGGGAACTACCAAGTTGCATTACTAAAGTTCTGCAGAATCTAAACATGCTCAAATGTTAGAAGGGAATGGACTAGAGCTGTATCTCGGAAAGATTGTGTTAAAAAGAAGGTAAAAAAATCACAGCGCGTATTCTTTCAGATATTCATCTACCTGAAAATTACAACAAAGATGTTTTTATCCAACAATAATGTCTATTGTACACACTCTGTGTGTGGAGACAGGAGGAAGACTCTTGCAGAATGAGTTTAGAGCATCTGTCTCATTGATGAGTAGGAGTCTCATAGTCTCTTTGATACAATGTGAGTCCCTCAAAACATTCTGTTACTAATTTCTACTTTGACTTCGCTATTCCTGATGCAGCAGTCCCATTAAGAGTACAAGTGCTCTTCTTGATTTTATGGCTACTTCATTTTATGGCTGCTGGTGTCAGTAGTCTTTAGACTGCATGTATTTTCATTTGCATTGCTTCTTTTTTTTCCCAATTAAAAGGCACGAATCTAACTTCCAGATAGAGAATTAATCACTTTTGAACAACAGTACTGAAAAGAAGAGCATCTTCCATCCTCATTACAAGTCACCATTTCAAGGATGAGCAAAATGAAAATAGAATGACTGCCAAGTCTTGTTCAGGTATTAAATTTCAGAAAGTACAAACAAGACCTAATAGACAGATGCTGGAACTTGTGTCAGACCTTCTTCCTGCAGTTTAAGCCAAGTTTTGTTATACTCTGTTCGAAGTGTTTTATTACTGTTAGAAGTGTTCTTCTTTTGTCGGCAGTTATCTGAGCTCACTTCACATAACATCTCACACTGCCTGAACTTTTCCAAGTATACAGAGAACCACTCACAAAAAAATCCTTGGACTTCAATCTTTGAATCCTGATTCTCTGGAGTTTCAAACTTTCTGCTCCTAAGAAGTGTAAATTTTCAAACTGATCAAGAGCAGCCGATTTTGGCTGCAAGATGTTCTCCAATTGGCAAGTATTACTGAGTGCTTTTCCTTGAGCTATGGCAGATGAGAACTGTGGAAAACAATCCAGGTTTTTTTTTCAATTCAAACAGAGTAATTCTAAAATAGTGAGTGAAAACTTTTGCACAGCCTAAGGAGAACTTGAGAACATATGGACAAAAGGCACATTCTGTCTCTGAGTAGGCTGAACAGGAATTATTTGTTTGATAGGAGAAAGCTGAGACTTATTTTGGAAGCAGCAGGGAATAAAGACGCCTGGCTGAAGCAAGCTGCTTTTGACAGGACTCCTGTAAATGAGCATGTATGAACTGAATGGCATCCAAATCCCTGCTGCTTTGTGAGCCAACCTATAGATCAGAATCCCCAGCATTTTCTCAGGAATTTTTAATCAGTTCTCAAATAACTTCCTATTTTCCTTAATTTAAGCTATCCTCTCATCAAGAAATACACAACTTTGTGATTTTCCACATGAAATTTTTCATAGAGTTTTACCTCACAATTCTTCATGTCCTTAGAGAGCTTGAATCCTTTCTTGCCATCACAATAGCAGCTATAACTTCCTGGTGAGTTCACACAGAGTTGAGCACAAATATTTTCAGCACATTCATCAATATCTAGGGAAAATTGAAGCAGACAGATTTATTCATGGCATGGACTCAAAACTGACACAAATTAATGGAATAATGGACAAGAGAGGTTCTCTGGAATAACAGGGAATCCAAAAGGTGATTAGTAATTCGATAGAAGCCTGGAGTGCAGAGCTTCAGACAGTTCGGTCTCATTTCTGAGGAATAATGTGGCTGAATTAGTGAAAGAGACTTCATAAATTGCTACCACAGATGGCACAAATCCCATTCTGGATCAAATCTCTTCCATTCCTTATGTGGCACAATGTGAGCTCAGATTACTAAAAGTATACATGGCAAATATGTGAAGAAAGGTTGTGCTTTATTAATATAAACCCTAAATAATCCCAGGGTGTAAAATACCTTTTAAAATAACATACAATAATCTCATAAATGCCTGTGTTTCAGACAGCATCTACTTGTGGAGAAGAACAGTCTGATTTGAGCTGTGATTTAAGCTACATCAACTAAAAGTACTTAATTTTGTATTTAGCAGATTATACAAAATAAATAACTTAGAAATTAAAGTCTGTTTAAAAGGCCAATGTAAATTTTACATTTCTAATACAGAAACAAAATCTCTCCTTGACAATGCAGTCCAATGAGGGTGGTGTGGGCCCCAGATACAAGAAACTGAAATATTTATTTTGAAACAAATACCCCTTCTAGGGGGAAGAAAAATTTTTGTACCAATGCATGCATTTAAATCTGGAGATTTTTAAGACTAAAAAACTTTTTGTTTTTTTGCTGTTGCGTGGAGGAAGAGAGGTAAGGAAAAAGATAATAAACCCTTTTCTATTCCAGTCTAATAGTATCTGTCATCATAGAGATAGCTGTGCTAAATATATGTAAATTCAATTTTTCTAATAAGCATAATTGAATTTAGCCACCTACAAGCAATACGACAAGGAAAAGCTCATGTCATTTAGTATTTCTGTAAGGCTACATTCCTGTCAGGCTGCACAATCCTGTCCTTAGACAGGATTTGGTGACTCATTTAATGTGGTTACAACAAGGTCTAAAAGCTTAGCAGCATAATCCTCCTGCTAGGGAGGTAAGACTTTCCCTGTTGGAACATCCTTGTCTTGCAACCTCCAGAATCCATGTTCCAGTAGAAACAGAACACTTACATGGGTTGCATCAAATTGAATTTATCTGAAGGAAATCCTAAGAGGAGCAAGAATTAATTACTGTGAAGTTTTTCTCACTTTGATGCACGCAGGAACAGAAAATTGTCAGTAGTCTTTTAATCCCGTAGTAATTGGACAAAGAGCTGACACCTGGATATGTAACCACTGCCACTCTGCAAAGCTTCGTCACAACATATCTGCAGGAAAAGCCATGGAGCAAAAGATTCATGGCCAGCAAGAAGCTGCTTTTGTGTCCTCTTGAGCAATAATATAAGGCAGCTTTTAAAACAAAAATCAGTCACTGATACATTTTTCTTAAACTGACAGTGTAGAAGATTCATCTTCATTGTAAGAAGAGCTCTAAGAGCTTTCATATCTATTTACAACTGAAATTTAATTTCTGATTAAACAAGCAGAGAGAAATAAAACACATTCTAAGATAAATATGCAAATAGTTTCAACACTTGAAGTTATGGTTTGTATGAGTGGCTTCTTGCTATTTCACTGCTAGCTATCAATACTTTTCAACTTCACTGTAATTGTTACAGAACTTTGGAAATTTTTAGTTACAGATTTTCATTTCAGGAAAGATTCTTTTGGAGTTGCTCCTTTTTTATAGCTTTCTCTGGATAATTTAGGAATAGTTTTATCTGACATTTGAGGTCTTTATTAAAAAAAACTTTAAAATCTCTTAGGAGAACTGCCATGCTATCACATAACATAGCCTGACAACCTAATAAACAATTAATTTAATAAACAATATGCAACATTAAGAAATACACTGGTAGATGAGGAGCTGATTTCGGTAGAGCAGTGGATTAAAAAAAGAAAAGAGGAAGAGGAAAATAAAAGAGATGAAAAAAGGGGAGCTGGGGGCAAAGACCCACCTTCACAGTTCTTGGAAGTTGAATTATACGTGTAGCCTTCTGGACATTCACATTCATATCTCCCCTGGGTGTTTTTACAGATGGCTGTCCCACAGATGTTTGGATGTAGCACACATTCATTTATATCTAGAAACACAAACAAGTTATTAAAAAACAACTCCCACTCTTGCACACCATTTTTCTTCCTAACCTTATACAACACCGTGCAAAGTGAGTGAGGCTGGCAAACTGTCTTTTTTTTTGGCAGGTCTATCATGTTGTCACAGCAGACTAGAACTACAGCTAGAAGACTTCCAGGGGGCTGTAGAAGACACCTCTGCATGCCTCCAGCGAAAAAATTATGTGCCTGCTTATCTTTCCTATCCCTTCATGAATTCTGTGGGTAACAGGGAAAGGAATACATGTCCAGGAAGGCAGAGAGAGATACAGGCTGCAGATTTCCCATAAACTAAACCAAACCGTATAGTAAAATTCCATCTTAGAAAAAGATATCCAGAAAGACAATAGATAATCCAATCAGAGCTTCTTCCATGCTATAATCAGTTCATGTCAGTTTTCTTATAATTGGCTATGCTGATAGGTGTTCAAGTCCCTCACTGTCTCTCTGTCACTCAAACCATTTTAGTGTCTCTCTTCTGTCTAGTTTCCAATTTTTCAGTGTCATTTTCCCAATGCAGATATGACAACTGGATTCAGGTTAGAGTATCAATCTTGTGATTCTGCCACTGGCTTCCTCGGACTCCTGGAACCTCATGAAATCAAGGCTGCCCTGAATTTAGACTACTTTTCTACGGTTAAATTGTATTACAGATTCCTGGGTGTTTAACTTTGTAGTTGGATGTAGTAAAACACTCGAGTGCAGTTTATTAAATTACTAAACTAACACTCAAGGTACTAAGGTACACTAGGTCTATTTTTTATCTTTGATTACTTTTTTACCAGATTTTCCAGTATCTTTCCAAGAATTACAGAGGTTCTAACCCATTTGTCTGCTTGCCCTTTTTCATAAACCCACAATCTTCTGTTATTCTGGCATTTTTTTGGAAGTTATTAATTCACAAAAATATTTGGACTAAAGGAAGTGACAGTGGAAGATGGCCATCAAGTTTAGTCTCTTAAATTATCTGACATTATCCAAAACTGTTGTCATTATTTCATAATAAAATATGATATTAAATTGGAATGAATTGTAATCTTTTCTGACTATACAGTAAGAACTGCTAATTATGTCAATACATAGCCTTTATTTGGAATGGAGTGAAGTATATAGGTCATGGCCAACAGCAGACATGAGCAGAAAAAATTTTACTGGATGAATCAAAGAAAAATTTCTACATTAAGAGAATTCTTGGATTAATCGTTTCTTCTCCAATGAACTACAAACTGCAGAAAGAGCAGCATGGCTAATTAGGAGTGATTTAGTCTAAGCCAGGCTTTACCAGACAGAATGTGCATGGTAACAATCTTAGCTATTCACATCACTTTAGATTCTTGTTTTGGCATGCTTAAAGGATATGCGAAACTGGTAAGAGACCAAAACAAGCTTTATGGAGCTGTACTAATGAACCAGAATCTCATCTATAGCCTTTTCCTCTTTCTTTCCTTGCTTCTTGATCTGGTTCATTATTTGGCTGCCCAAATGCCTTGCAGTGTTTAAGGAATGAGCAGCCAAGTTAAAGCAGGATTGCATCTTTCAGAGGCAATGCAAAAATATTTATGGAACTATTGGATTAAACCTTTTCCTCTCTCTGGTCAGCAGGCACTGTGGTGTCATGGAAGGATGTTCCCTGAAGTCTCCCTACCTCCACAATCTCGTTTGTTGGAATGCATGAAGTAGCCATCCTCACACAAGCAACGGAAGCTCCCAGGGAAATTGGAACAGCGTTGGCTGCAACCTCCATTGAAGTCTTCACATTCATTTATATCTACAATGAAAAGGGAATAAAACTTTCTTCCGAGAGGAAGGCATCCACTGACCAGCTGCAAATACTATTCAATAGTAAAAATGTAGTTGTGCTTCTGAGAACCAACATCGTGTGAGATTAAAGGCTGTACCTTCCTCACAGTTCTCTCCTCTCCATCCTGCTTTACAGACACAGGTATATTTGGCTTGTCCATCTATGCAATCCTTATATCCATCTTTATGGCATGGCAGAGGGCTGCACTGGTTTGAAATTTCTGTGGGATGGAAAACATGGAAAATCCTTGTTATTTGGGGTTATTTCTCCTCAAGAATCACTTTAGTCTTTGTTCTTTTCCTCCTACAGGTACCTGTCATGAA
This sequence comes from Notiomystis cincta, assembly GCA_013398075.1. NCBI lineage: Eukaryota > Metazoa > Chordata > Aves > Passeriformes > Notiomystidae > Notiomystis > Notiomystis cincta. The sequence goes on along the minus strand of VZRX01009462.1, from coordinate 52,660 downwards.
ATAGGAAAGGTCTTGATGAATAAAATGAAGCACCTCCACAACAATCTTGCTACTCATTGTGCCAGCAAGATTTTTGAGTGAGAACATAAAAAGCCACCAATACTTTGTCAGGCAGAAAACAACTAGAAGAGAAATTACTTGCTAAGGTAATTCCTGCAAGATGTGACCAGACTTGGTATTATTTTCATTTCATTACGTTTTAAGGATGTACTTCAGTTTCTAAAGAACAGTGTTCCTCCCTCCATCATATCACCACAAATTTCACTAGAAAGACCAGAGTTTCAAGAATTCATGATTAGAGAGTTGAACTTCTCTGTTCAAGAGTGGTCAGAGAGGAACTGGTAATTTATTGCATTATTATAAACTGATCTGGAAAACAGGTTCAGCCACGACCCTGTGCAGTGCAATTACTTAGGATTTTCTTTGCCTTCCATTGCTTTCAATGATAAAAACAGTATCAGATGGTTAGAGATAAATATACTTATTCAAACTAACTGGAAGTTTCTTTGATATAACCAGGCTGTAAAAGTTTAGGAGACTTAGAGAGATGTTTAAACTGTGACAAATAGGAAATATGGTAAAAATGGCTTGCTATGAATTTATTAGAAAGAACACAATTCACACTGGACCTGTGAATGTATAGGCATAAAAACAAATATTTGAGAGACATCCCAAGTTTAATGCTTTTGTTTGGAGTCAATGCCTGTGCTCCAAATAATATTTTGATTTTTTTAAATTGTGAAGTTTTCAGCTGGTAATGTAACTACGGGCCAGAGAGTGGTAGAAAGGACAATTAACAAGAGAATTTCTTACCCTACCTGACAGAACATGACTTGTTAGAGGCAAAGGGTTTGGCATAACTGTTAAAGATGTGGTGAAGTACAGAGGACTCACTGGGAAACACTGGTGGGTTGGAGCAGGACTCTTCTGTTTGCAGAAGAACTCTGCTTTGCATTTTGCAGTCAATTATGTTCCTGTAACTTTATAAAGTTAAAACCAGTCACTTCAAGTGCTTTCTCTGGAAATACTCTCTCACCTCACATTTTTTGGTCAATTTCTGGTTTAGATTATTACATTTGCCCCAGCTAAATGGTTATTTGTCTCTTTTTGTGTCTTTGATCTGTTTGTTAGCAGTGTGTGTTCCAGCATCAGCACTTACCCTTGACACAAGCCCTCAGGTCAGCTGGAGAGTCTGGAGTGACTGCAGCCACCCTGAACACCCCAGCTCGATGGGAGGCAAGGCAACCTGCAAGTGCAAAGCCACACAGTCAGCTAAGGGTCCAAACACTCATTTACACTGAAATTACACCACTTGCTGCAGGGCATCTTCAAAGAGCCTGTTCTCACAGCTTGATTTACAAAACTGGTCTGGGCATGTTAAGGACAGCTGATCACAGACCAACCTTCAGAGTGTCTCTGTGAGGATCTCAGCACACAGGATGTTCTCTGCATTATAATCAGCATGGAAATCATCCCAGTGCTAGGGGCAGAATAACTAAACCAGTATTATCCAAATGAGAGCATCACTGAATGATACACTACAGTTGTTAGGGGTTTTTTTGTACTTACTTAAATATTTGGGATAAAAATACTCCTGCAGAAAGAAAAGAAAAAAATAAAGGCTAAGAAAAATTTCAGGTAGATAAAATGACAGATTAAATTTCAGGTAGATAAAATACATCACTGAGTATGTTCTAAAGCATACTGGTATTATAACTACAAAAGAAGAAAAAAGTTATTTTGATTCACAAAATATAGGCCTAGTTTTCTATATCACTCTTGTTTGGGCTGAAGCAGAAGATTATTTAATACACATAAGACTCAGCAGAGAGATTAAAATACTGCACTGAATTGGACACCTGCAAAATGAAGGCAATGAAAACCAACTGGGTGTCAAAATTACTTTGAAAATTATCTCTTTAAATGGGAGGATCTTGCCCAATGTTGTGACTGGGAGCTGTGAATTCCATGCGCCTCTGTCTTGCCCTCTGCAAAGAACTACTATCCATGTCATAGATACTCATAAAATACTTACAGTTTCAGGATTATTTTCAAAGATTTCCCTGGCTTCTTCCCTATTGCATAATTCTTCGATGCATTCTCTTTCTAGATTTCCCTTCTTACTTTCTTCCATGAAAGAGTTTGCTCGACGTTTCCTCAGCAAGAACTGAGAGGCATACTGCTGGGATAAAACTTGGGAGAAACAAAGCAACTGTGGTATTATTTATCTCTTTTTGTAACAGCTGAAAAATGCTGTAAATACTGAGCAAATATGAGAATCTAACAAAAAATTCTGAATTAAATGCTTAGTCAGGAGTTGAGGTTTGCTACCATTTTGAAAAACACAAGCCAGAAATTCTAGGGTTCTGTATGTGGGAGCTGTTTCTGATTAAAAAAATCCTTAATCCTTAATCTGTGCTATTAATCCTTAATAGCATCCATGCCTGAAGCATATTTTGTCATACTCAGGAGAAGACTGATTTAATATTTTTTTTTAAGTTATGGTTGTTACAAAGTTATATACATAACCAACAAGTAGATAAAAGAAGTAAATTATATTACCTGTTTGAGTTATCTGTGAGTAAACATTCTGATCCTATTTAATTTATGTGAAACCAAACTTATGTCTTACAAAGTCAGGCTACCTATTAGATGTAATTAACATAAATGTAATTTTACTTTTCAGAACAGTAAAGAACAAGACAGGTGAGAATGAAATCCTGGGAATATCAAGGCAGACAACCTATAAATACATTCATATTTTACAAGGTAAAATAGACTCCTAGCCAGCTTTTATATTTCAGATCCAGCATGTTATGAGCCATTACTTAATTTTCATCTATCTGGTTATTGTAATTTTAGTGACTTTTAACAAATGGTGAACACTGAGAAATGACACTAAAAATGAAAGATGTCTGCTTCAATGATCTTTGCAGAGCACACAACACTCCAGAAACAGCCACTAAATTTGACTGCCTGGTTTAATTTTTGGATATAGCTTGCGATCAAGAGAAAAATGGATGAGCACGACTGGAAGAAGTCCAGCAGATAGAGTTAAAAAGTGTAGATGACAGATGTTAACTAGAGAGCACAACACTTCTGCACCTGCCCTTCTTTCCTCAGCCTCTGCACAACTTAACCTTTCAGAGCAGCCCAAGTGAGTGAGGGCCGTGACACCTGCAGTGCAAATCAGCAGTGGTGGCCATACATATTCATCCCAGCTCCACAGGAAAGAGCCATTCAAGCACACAAAGGCAATCCAGTACTGCCTGTGACAGGTCCTCAAACCCAGACCACCTTCATGAGCAACACAAGCAGCCAAGTGCCAGAGAAGAACCCTCAGTTTCTCTGCACTAACAGGAGAAGAAAAAATTTGGGAAGCTGACTAGAAAGTGCAGGTAGTGAGGCCCAGAGCCTGAATGGAGACAGATTTAACATTTAACTAAAACCACACCATCCTAAACACATTAAAGGTCTCTATCAAGTGACAGGGAACACAACTGAAGCATTCTGAAGTGCTGCAACATTAGGTAATGACCTGAAGAAACCTTTGTGTTGCAGCCTCACAAATTTGGCATGGGCTGAGCTTGTAACTACAAACTAATCTATCTGCCTTCATTCTGGTAAAACTAATAATCTTAGAAAGGCAATAAATAAGATTTCCTGAGCAAAAGGTGGATGTACCATAGCTCACCGTCAAGGTTTTGCAGCATACCTCTATCTCAGAGAGCAACAAGCAAGTTGCTTAGAAATTAGTGTCAATTAATTAGAATAAATGCTTTATTTCTCACTAAAAGGAAAGATGCAGAAAGACCATCTGTCCTGAGGCAAAAGCAGTGACAACAAAAATAGGAAAATTGAATTACAGCTGCTGGGTTTATTTCCACTGGAGATTTCTACCCCCTCCCAAAGATGTTGACACGGCTTTGGGGCAGAGGCTTTGTGGTATAGATGAGGCCTAACTCACAGCTGACTTTAAATCATCTTGTTTTGACCTTTAACTACATGATTGTAATTTTCACACAGTGTTAGAGTAAATAAAAGACAAGAAATTTTCAAGTGTGTACAAACAGATGTAGCACTTCCTACTGCATTTCTTCAATACAGCGGGTCAACGGGAACAGGTCTTTCCCCTACCTCAGAGCAGTTCATCCTTCTCCCAAGTTGGTTTCCTATGACTTCTGAGTTTAAATGAAGCATGTAACGCAAGGCAAATTCCATGGCTTTTTAGTGCAAATATTTCAATCCCCATGCACAGAATTAGCAGTGTATTTATTCATCTGTGTCTTAATTACAAAGATTACGATAGGACCTTTATTAAAAACAAAAAATCCTGACTGCTGCTGCTGCTGCCAGTCTGATTACAGGAAACTCCAGCCCATTTCTGACCCTGCCAACCCAAGTTAACCCTTAATGCACTCAGGGTGCTTCATTTGGTGATCACTGAAGCTTTGTGCAACTCCAGAGCCTTCCAATTTCCAGAGATGGTGTACAGACACTGTGTAGTACATGCTTATCAAGCATCTAGAAGTGATGCTACTAAAAAAAGAAAAAAAAAACTGGTGGGAGAGGATGAGATCCCGTGGTTTCTTACAGATGTTCTGTTGTGCAGATGCAACCATAAACCTGCTTTAAGTGGGCCACTTAAACTAACTCAGAACTGGCTTACCTAACACCCCAGCTAAAGAAAGCTGTTGAATAAAAATTAAAAAAAAGTGATGCCACTGTAGGAAGTGGCACAATCTTGTTTGTACAGCTCCGTAACTCCAGTGACAAGAATATCCTGAAAAGCTCATCAGCGCCATTATGCAGCCAACAAAACTAAGTCAGCCACTAATATCTACCTGCAGTTTCTCCAAAATGCATCCCTCACCTGCTGTTTGGCCAAATCCACCTACACTAAGGTCTGCAGAGGCAACTTCATGATTATTGAATGGTATGAGCTGCATTATTAAGCTGTTTTCTCTTCCCCCTCTCCCCACTGCCATTCCATAACTCCCTGTCACTGTTCAGAGCCAGGAATAGGAAACTGGACAATACAGACCACAGAAATTTCGGATGAGGTGGACTGCAGATTTCCTGATGTTAAGAAAAATGACAACGTATGCAGTGGAGAAGATAAATAGAACCGAAAATGTGGTGAAACCAGGAGAAAATATTATGAAATATTTATTAGGAGACTTTTAGGACCTGTTAAAAATGTTATAAAATGAACTTTCATCTTTTGATATTGCTTCTTTCCTAAGTCAAAAACCCTAGCACCTCATAGAATAGTAAACATTAGGTTTCTCTTCTGCCTGTTTAATCATTAGTAAAACGGGTCGGAAACAGGCTTACTTTGAGCTGTAGCTCTGCTTGTTTCAGATACACTGTCTTCTTTCACTATTAAGCTCAAAGACTTTTGTGTCAAACGCAGACGACTTTTCTTATTCATCGGTCTGTGAGAGCAAGTAGATCTTACCTAGGCTGAGAGGTCTGAACTTATAAAGAGGGTCAGAGCCCTTTGCCTGGACTGCGCGTTAATGGCACTCTTCTGAGCAGACCGTGATCTGAGGAGGGCTGCTCGCGTAAAGGAACCAAGCTCCCTGTGCAGACACTTTCCCGTGGGCGGCTGAGCTGCGCTGCGGCCGCAAACAGCTCCAGAGCCGCACACAACCCCGCGTCTCAGCTCGGCTGCCCCGGCAAAAACCGCTGCTGAGCCCCAGGGGACCGAGGGGCTGCACGCACCGAGCCGGGCGGACGCGATGCCCCGGACGGCCGGGAAGGGCCGCCCGCCCCGCGGCACCGCTCCGGGCCGCCCCTCGCCGCAGCCCCACCGGCG
>VZRX01009462.1:9068-46389 GCA_013398075.1 Notiomystis cincta | reverse complement strand
GGGCCGCGCGCGGCGGAGCGCCCCGGGGCGCGGTCCGGGCGCAGCCGTTGGGCTGCGAGGCCTCGGCGGAGCCAGCGGTGAGCGGGACGGGGGAAGGGCCCGGGGGAGGCGGCGTTGGCGGGGGCTCGGCAGCCTGAGGGCTGACTCTCCTTCGGAGAGGAGATTTTATAGAAACCATTGGGCTTGTGAACTGTAGAAGTGCTTCCACAGTGGGAGAGAGGAGTGAGTGATACATTCGTGAAACGAAGCCTTGGTTATAGAGTTGCTGCTTTTTTGGAAGCGGGAAAGGAAGTTAGGGAACGTGGCCGGAAAGTGCAGAAGCTCCCTTGAACTGCTAGGCTTGAAGTAACATCTCTTTACAGAAAATTTGATAGTCCTTACGCTGTTCCTCACAAATATTTGAGTGCTTCAGGCTTTCAGGACGTCACAGTTGTCGCATGCATCTCATTCAGCTCTTAACTACAATTTTGGCAGAGGGGATGGTGTTCACGAATTTTTGTTGATATGCCTACTTTGCTGCTCAGTTATTAGGTTTGCTGTTCAAAATATAACACAGTAAAATGCCCTTATAATAGACATTCAGACAAGGAACATTACAGCAGGAAGTTAAACAATTAATTTGTATGAGGAGGGTCAGCTCTGAATGATTTGTTTAGCTGTGTTTCCAGGAACGTGAAAGTTGTTATGTGACTGAAATAAATTCTGTATTGTAAAAGCTTCTACTGAAGGTGGTATACTAAACGTAGTCTGCTAAACGGTGTGCTGGCTTCACTGCTAAGTTTGACAGGTTTCTGGGCTTGTTGGTTTTGTTTGACCTCAACAAGCCAACAGATGTAATATCTGAAACAGGTTTGGGATGTTGTCAGTGCAGCCTATAAAATACCTGGCATATGTTCCATAAATATTTCAGGGATCCAGTCTCTCCTAACTGGCATAGCAGAATGCGATTTGCCTCCCTACCAGAGTATTTTCAGCCGTGTTGAATGTCCTTTCCTCCTAGAGTGGCTCGTTTCTGAAATTTTTTATCTAATTTGTCAATTCCTGCCTGCCCACTTTTATGGTTTTGTGTTTTAACAAGTTTCTTGTGCTAGGGCATAGTTGTTCTCTGCTTTTCACTGTTGAATAGGTTCTCTTCATCTCATGAATCCCATCTGAATGCTCTGGGACATATATATGCTCAAGAGCAGTTTTGTGAGAGTTTGCTAAGGTATCATATAGGGAGTGGGAATTGTTCTGTGGGGATGCTTAGGCACTGAAAATATTACATTTTTGTCATTTGACAAAATGACAATGGCACATTTTGTTCACTGAGCTGTTACATTTTGCTTTCTGCCTGAAAATTTGTGGAGCTATTTTCTCAAAGTGAGCTTTGTTCAGACTTGCTTGTGGGTTGAGTCACCACAGCCCACTGTATGTGGGCTGCTTTTTTTCTTTTTTAAATGATTTTTTTATTCTTCAGAGCTTGATTTTAATCAACAGTTGTAATCACGTTGCTCTTTTTAGGAGCTTCTCTGCTCTACTCAGCTTTCCTGTGGAGAAGCTATTCTCAGGTTCTTGTGGATAATGGAATATAAATTTTTAAAGAACATCTGTTGTCTGTGCTTTGGATGAAACCTGACCTATTTCTGACACTGAATGACAGCAGATCCGTGCAAAGGCATCCTTGAATAAGCTTCATGAGATCAGGAATTGTTCAGTTCCTACCTCTATAAATTATCTAAGCCATCACCGTTTGTTAGGATTGTTATACTCTTTAATTATTCACTTTCTGGCATCATTTAAAATTACCTTAGTTTGAGGTTAGTTATAATTTGCAATATGAAAGGAATCTTGAGATACAAGCTTTAGGAGATCTGCTATGGTAATTCTCAGAAAGAGGAATATTCTGTTTCTTTCTACTTGAAGAGTAGAAAGTAGGATTGTGAAATGATGGAAGTACTTGGTACTTCTGTTTAATTTAGTGACAATTACTAGATAATCATTGCCAATTCCTCAAAATACTCATGAGAGAGCCCAGTTTCCTTGCTGTGGGATCTTTTTGTGTAAAAGAAATTGACAGTTAAATGACTACACTTAGCAGGTAGGGATGTTCTTTGTTTGCTTTTAATGCCTTATTCTGTTATGTTCTTGTAAATCTTACTCATGCTTGAAATTGGTCCTTACTCTCTGTCAATCAGCAGAACTGTGGGACAGATGTTGGTCAGACAAGCGCTGAAATTTTGTAGCTGGATGTGTCTCGCTCCTCCAACCTGCAGGTTTCCTTCTCTGCTGTGGCCTTGCATTATTATTTGGGATAAGTACTGTGTGGTGGCTGCCCAGATCTGTAAAAGGGGGGTGGATGAAATGGGAGAGGATGGAAAAGGGAAGACATAATGAAACTGAACATCAGACACTGAACAGCTGGGCTGCTGCCAGGGAAATGATTTGCCTGGCTTGTACAAAGTGTCTAACTATGCTTTTTTTTTTTTCTTTTTTATCTTTTTTTTTTTTTCTTTCTAACAGTGATAAGACAAGATCTGGCCATCTGAAGTCTCTCTGCCAGTCTCCTTGGGCTGCTCTGGCCTGCCCACATTATTCCTGTAGCTTTGGTGGCTCTGGATGGCAGGTGAAGAGGGATGTTCAGTCTAATGGCCAATTGCTGCAACTGGTTAAAACGGTGGAGGGAACCTGTCAGGTAAACGTGGGGAAAGTATTTTACATTTCTCACCTTCTCAACCCATGTTTCACCTGTGTTTTATTAATTGCTTCATATTCGATCACCCACCAGCACCCCCAAATCCTTTTTCCCCTGGGCTCTTCTCCATCTGCTCATCCCCCAGGCTGTGCTGATACCAGGGGTTGCTCAGACCCAGGTGCAGCACCTTGTACTTGGTCTTACTAAACCTCTTGAGATTCCCCTGGGCCACTTCTCAGGCTTGTTGAGTTCCCTCTGGATGACTTCTCATCCTTCAGGTGTGTCAGCCCCACCACTCACCTGCACGCTTGCTGAGGATGCTCTCAGCACCTTTTCTGTCTCATTAATGAGGATATTAAATAACACTGATCCCAGTATGGACCTCTGAGCAGCACCACTGGTCACTGATGTCCACTGGGACTCCGAGCTGTTACCACTATCCTCTGGCTGTGACTGTTGAAGCAGTTCCTTAGCCACCTACCAGTCCATCCACTGAACCCATCTCTCCAATTTGGACAGGAGTCCAGAAAAATGATACCTGTAATCCTACCTTATTCTGCTGCTCTGGTCACTCCATTGAAGAAAGCTTCTAGGCTACTCAGGGTAAAATTTGTTTGGTTTTTTGCCTAACTCTTTCAGTTTCTGCATTTTGAATATCTAAAGCATTTGTTATTTTTAGGTTCTTTTTGCAAAGGTGTCTGGCTCCTCTGAAAGAACTTGTACAAATTATACTTCATGTTTGATACTATTACAGTTTTAAGTCTGCAAATGTTTTTTAGAATTCCTTCACTTAAGGTAGCATAAAATTGAGCAAATTGTTTTGACCACTTTGAGTCTTTGCCTATAGGAGGAAGAACTGAGGTATACACATAGATATGTTTTTCCTATTGCTTTTAAAGTTCTATCCTGGTAAAAATACTAACCTTTATACCAGTTTGCTAATAAATTGTGCATTCTCAACACCGCTGGTTTGCACGATTGCAGCCTAGAAACAAAGGCATGGTAAGTCCCACATAGTCACAGCATCTGGTGTTGTCTACACAAGTACACTTAATGGTGTTGTTCAGACACATGATGGAGACAAATAATTTTCTAATACAGGAAAACTTTTGAGGCAGAGCGATGGTAAAAATACAGGGGAATGGAAGTGCAATTACTGAAATTGTTAAAGGGACCGTGACCACACCAAATAAAATTTACAGTACTGTGAAATTAAATTGCAGCAGGCAAGTACAAGTTGAAAGCAAAATCATTGTCTCATGTGAAACTTAGACCATGATATTAGACCTTTCATTTCATACCTTGTTCTGCTGCTCTGTCTAATCTGATGATTGGATATATTAAACACCAGACACACAATAGAACAATGCTTTGGTATTTTGATACCTCTTCTGTCTACTATTTGGTGGTAAATTTGCTGTGTATGCGTTAAAAAAATATAATAAATGAGGTGTAGCTGGAGGAAAAAAATTAAATCTCTTTCTTTTTTTTCTTCTCCTTATGGAGGAAGGTGACACTAATAATGGTGGGTCTTGATAATGCTGGGAAAACTGCTACAGTCCGAGGAATTCAAGGAGGTAAGTGATGAATTTATCATCCAAATAGAGCACTGAAAGAAAGGGTATAATTCCTAATTTTTAGCCAGTTAAATTTGAAAATATTGCTTCATCTCTCAGTCTGTCTCTCCCTCCCATAGTGTCGAAACAAAATGGTGGTTGTACCATCTAAATATCACATATGTCACATCTTGATACAGATATTACAATGGATAATACAGTCAGTGGACTTGATATTTTTCTCTTTTTTCCTTGTGTGCACGTGCTGAAGTTGCTTTCTGGTAATCATCCAGTAATGTGCATACACCAGTAAACTTTATATAAAAATCAGTATTTTAAGTAAGACTGTATAAGCAGAAAAGGTTTAAAAGAAAGAAGTTGGTGCATATAAAATTAAGAATTGTTCTAGTGTTACGCATTTTCTATCATTATTTATAATCAGAAAACGATGATAAATAAAATTGCCACTAAGAGACCACTCGATTTTGAAGGGTATTTGGCCATGTAACATGCAAGCAGGGTATAATTTGACATAAAACTTGTGCTTATGCAAACAAAAATTCTCTGTTTGTTTTTTTCCCTCCACTTATGGGATTGTCTTTCTAAATAACATTCATCTTGTGCAAGAACAAGAGTTTACTTAGTAGTGTTTTGGCAGACTTGGAGACTCCACCTCGAGTTTGTTTGCTTGTGTTACGTAACAAGACTTGCTAAAGCACAAATGAAATCATGAGTATTCTCCCTTATTCCTCCATCTTTGCCCTGACAGCAGGAGTATTTCATTATTTGACCTTCCATTCTATTTGAAAATCACCTTTACTACCTTTACCATCTAAGAGCTATTTCTAAAAGTCCTATTTTTCAGGGAAGAAAAATTAAAACAAAGATGTGTATTTCTAAAGGAAAACTCAAGGAAAAGATAGTTCTGATTTCTGTGAGTGTTCCCCAGGACTTAAATGGCCTGAATGCCCATCTTGGCTGTCTTAAGGGGAGGAGCAAAAGGCTGACTGGGATTTAATTTCTGCAGTGCTCTTCAGAGCTCAGTGCTTTTAGCAAGGCTTCATTTTTTTCCTCTCAACAAACTGAATTTTACATTTGTTTCTCTTGCCTTGTGCTACCAAACTACATAAAACAGAGATCCAGTTATCTCAGCCCTGCAGGCACAGCTTAGTAGTGTGAGGTGAGTCCAGGCTTTATTTGCCCTCAGGATAGGGAGACAGGAAGCAAAAGTATTAGATAGAAATCTGTAATTTTTTAGCATGTTGCATGGCAAATTAGAAAAAAACAACTCATAAAAATAAGCAAACAAAGGGTAAACCCTGGCCTTGAATAAAGGGAATCAAATAATTTACATCTCAGAAGAACATGGTTTCAGTCACTTCATCTCAGCTCTTGGTTTGAACTTCTGAAGCTGTTTCGGCAACCATGAAGGATAAAAAAAAACTGTCAGAGCACAGCGGTTCCCAGGTCACAGTGCACTAACTGTTTTGGTTGTTGTCCTTCTCAAGGTTGGATTACTCCCAGTGAAATGCTTTATAACTGTTCAAATGGGAGCATTGGTGGTGAGAGTGGAGATGAAATTGCAGTGCAGTAACCAGCACTGCAATGGAACTGTGGTGTGAAATATTAAAATCTGCCTTTTGCGCTCCTTTCTTTTCTCCCCCTTCCCCACTCCCCCAGTGCTCCAATCTAAATTAATGTAAAGCAACTAGTTGAGAGACTAGTTAATTTTAAATTGCTTGAGGAGGGGGAAAGTCTTCATGTAAGCAAAAATGTGGTTAGCAATATTTAACAGAGAAGTTTCGCTCCATGTTTTTAAAATGCAAATTTTGTTACACAAAACCCACTATAAAATCCTCTTTAAACTGAAGGCTTTTTCTTCTTTGACAGAATCTCCTGAAGATGTGGCTCCGACAGTTGGGTTTTCCAAAATTGATCTTAAACAGGGTCGCTTTGAAGTCACCATCTTTGATTTAGGAGGTGGAAAACGAATTCGGAATATCTGGAGGAATTATTATGCTGAGTCCTATGGTGTCATATTTGTGGTGGATTCCAGTGATGTAGAAAGAATGGAAGAAACAAAGCAAGCCATGATAGAGGTCTTAAAAAACCCTAAGATATCAGGAAAACCTGTGTTAGTGTAAGTAATGTGATAAAGGTTCTAATAATCTGAAATTGGGTGAATATAGACCTAAAGAACTATTTCAGCAACCTATACTGTTATGACTTTAGCTCTAACCAATATTACAATTAATTTTATGGTTTTATGTTTTATTTAATTATTCTCAGGGATATTTATTTCTCTCCTCTTTCATTAGCCGTGAAAAAATAATAATGTGGGATTTTTAAATGCTTTAAAATACTAATGTTACTTGAAATGCAGGTTAAAAGGCTTTTCAAATTTGGCATGGCAACATGATGTAAAAATATTGTTGCTACTTATGCCTGCATCAATTAATTAAATCCTAAATGGTTGATAATATTCAGCAATAGTGCGATCTCTTGGCAATAAATGTCTTGTTCACTTAACACATGGTGGTGCTGCTGATACATGATCAGCAAAATCTCATTAAAGGAGGCTTGCTTTAATTGTATTGGGTGTGTGCTTTTTCTCTGTTTAATAGGGTTTGTAAAATATTGGCAAGAACATATTTTCTTAAATTCCACACAAAAAATATTTGATAACAAATACTGTTTAGAAGTTAAAAAATAAACTCTGAAAGTTTAAAATGGTTTATGAAGTCAATATCTTTATGTCTGGTGAGCATAAGACTTCCATAATGCATTAATTGCACAACATTGCTGTACTATCGTAAAGAATCTGTGCAGGTAAGAGGAGAGGCCTCTTACTTATAAGAAATAGTGATGCTCTGCTGGTTTGAAGTTGAACCTGGCTAATCGTGTTGATGAAATGGAGGGTAGTTCAGAAAAGTAATGTTGAAAAAATATGTTGAAAATAGATTAGATTTTACCATTCATTGCTCTGAGTGGTACTGGTACAGGGAAGGCAAGAAAACCAACTTAGTTTAACTCAAAGGTGTTTTGAAAATGCAGCTGTGACAACTGAAAACTGTGCTGTGATTTTTAATTAAATACAACTTTACAGGGGTTTTGGGTTTGTTTGTTTGTTTGTTTGTTTTTGGTAGAAATCTGTATGTTGTAATCCTATAATGGAGTTTATTTGGTTGGCTAACTGGACCTGCAGAGAACCCACTCATTTCTCTGGATCTTGATGTTGCTTTTTGATCTCTTATCAGTAGCTAATCAGAGGGCAGAGTGTATTTATTAATTGGTCTAATGATGACTATTCCAAGTTTATTCATGTTATTACTTTTTATTAAATTAAACTTCAAGCCTTTGATCAGAATTTGCTTTTGCAGTGTCCCAGTTCTGTGGAGGGATACAGTAGTTCTTTGGTTTATGCTCCCTGTGTGAGCCTGTCTCTTGAGTTAAGAATTCTCTCCTGTATTGTCAGATTTCCAAATTTATATTGAAAGTTAGCCTTTTTTAATATTATATTAATTTTACTGTTCAGATTTTGTTTGTGCTTTTTTTGTTTTTGTTTGTTTGGTTGGTTTTTTTAATGAGATACTTGCTCTCCATGTAGCAATAAGTGCCCAATACCTTGCTCTGTTTTTTAATTAGTGCATTTTAATCTCTGCAGAACTGGCTGAATTGTACCATGTGGACATGAAATTGGTGCTAGATACTTTATCTTACAGAAATATGGGAATATGAGAAATGTTATGTTCAGTGTGATATTTGCTACAGATTTATTTGCTGCTCTCCCATGTTGTTATGTATATATGCTGCCCGTGGAGGTATCATTTTAAGACAGAATCATTTTAAGACAATTTTGGTTGAGTGTTGATAGTACTGTCTTTTACTATAGCTTTGTATAAATTACTTAGAGGTGTTAAACTTGTCATTTGGGGTTTTTTTTATTGTTATCACCTAATTTATTTTTATGGGTAAATTCTTCTGGCAGCATCCTCAAACTCATAGGTATGCAAGCTGAAATTTTCTTCGCTTAGAATTTCTTTTGTCCTTTTATCAGAAAGAAACACACAGACATCATATTATGCAGGCAAATGCTGGTTTTGTTTGGGATTAGTCATGTTTGTTTGGGGTCTTTGTTTTGGTTTTGGGTGTTTTTTTTTAAGTTGATATGGAGCATGTGTAAGAGGAAATGCAAGTCCATGTGTTGTGACTGACATTTTATACCAAGGAGATTTTTGGGCAGGTATTTCGTTAGGGGAAAGCTACTTTCTACCTGTTTTTTTGGTGATAAGGGATTATAGCTATTAATGTTTCACTTTTCTTCACAGAACATTTGCAGCTGGGCTTTAATTTGTTTGGTTTTCTGCATATTTATGTAACTACTGAAAAATTGGAAAGTTGCTTTAGTGATTACTGCAAAATTTCTGCTGCTAATAATTTTGAATGCTTAATGTCAAATTCTCATGATTTCAATGTAAGTTGTAGTTCATACTATTATTTCATATTATTTATTCTCAGTTATAGTACCCCCTATCAAGGAAAAGGTTTTCACAAGTCTTTTCTCACTCCCCAGTTCTCCTTCAGTGTATTTTATCTGTTTTGCTTGTTTCTAAGCAATTTACATCTGAAAATGACTTGATTTATTCAGGCAGCTGTCTTCCTAAGTATTAGTGAAACTTGAGTTTCATTCCATGATTGAAAATACAGCTCCTGTTTATTTGCTAATTTCTACTCTGCCCTTGGAACATAGAGGTATTTTTAATATATGCAGTTAAGGGGAGATTATTTAATGAAATAGTTTCAGTGGTGTCATCATCTAAGTTTATTTTTTGTTGCTACTGTGTAAATAATATTTTTCACTTTAAGGTTCAGACCTTTGTATTTTGCTAGCAGTTAATTTCAGTTGCAATTTTAATCTGGGATGGAGGGAATCCAACTATTTCCAAATACCACAATGTGAAAATAACTTTGATAACTGATTGATTTTTTTTTTTTTTCCTTTTTTCTTACTACATGCAACTAAAGACACCCAGTTCACTTAGTGTCTTGCTGAATTGCAGTGCAGTTTGTTCTGCCTTCTCTGACTGTATCCAAATAAAGTGGTATTGATTTTGTCTTTGCACAGCACAAAACACTTCAGGCATACATTTCTGGTTTGCTGTTGGGTTTTAGTGTGGAATTTTTTTTAAAAATTTCTTTTTGGCAATAATTTTTTTGTCTCGATTACATTACTATTTTCTGTTAAACTGAATAGAGGGCTATTTCTCACTCAGTTCCAAAAGGAGTTGGCTACAGGAGGTTCCTTCCAACCTAGGTTCTTCTCTGGTTCTAGATTATGAAGGAGAGGTAGGGGGTGTAAGAATGGAGTTGTATTTTTATTCAATTTTTTCTTTAATTTTTGTGCTAACAAAAATGAGACTGCAGATGTGACTGCATATTTAGGTAGGATAGGGTAGTCATTAAGAATGTGCCTTGTGAGTATGTAACTAAGGATCGTATTCTTCTATTCTGGTTGGGCTCTCCATATGGAGCTTAATAATATAAATATCTGTGTCAGTTTATGAAAAGTTTATGAACTATTCCTACAGAGGTAGTATTGAAACAATCCTGATAACTTTTCTGACCTCTTGTTTTGGTTTAGGCATCTCATTCTGGATTATTGCTGATGGTGTCTGCTTCCTATGTGGTTTTGTTCTGTAGAATTTCAGATTCCTGGGGGAAAAAGCGTTTAGAATTTGACCAAATAAATACAAATGCTAAAAAATCATAAAACAATTAGAAATACTAATTATTGTTTTGTGAAACGCAAATAAACCATTTTTATGAATCCTGTCTTTGAGGTTAACAATATTTTCAATGCCTCCCAACAGCACAGGGAGTTTGTTCCTGCATTTGTTTCAGTTTGAGTCAGAAGAACCAAAGAGTGTCACTTTTATCCTTTGATCCTTTCCTGTAGTTCATGAGTTTCTGTGAAAACCATAAAATTCTTTACTCTGTTTGGAAAAACAGATGCGGTTTTTCCTGAGAGCTTCGCTGAAGGGTAAACGGGAAGAAAAATGAAGCAGTTGAGGGATCCCAGGAGTGCTTTCCAAGATCAGTTTGGTGTGTAGGAACCATTGGTATTTCAAGCACTTCATTTCTTGTGTCATCTGCAGCACGGACAACACCAGCAGCAAATAGCTTTGCAAGGGTTTCTTTTTTTATACCTGACTGCAAGCCCAAACTTTTCTTTAGATACTTGAGTATATTCTTGAGTGTTGTTCATGCAGATTTCTATGTTGTTGATCATCTCCCCTTGTTCCTCTACCAGAACTGAGATCTGGAGAAAGAGTTCTTTCACGTCTTGGATCTGGTTCTCCAGATTGACCAGTTCTTTGTGTCTCTGCTCAATCTCTGACAGCTGAGCTTTAGTTATCTTGACTTCAGTGAGTAGATTTTCATTGAAAATCTCCCATTTTCCTTGCTGGAGCATGTCATTGACTTCCTCCTCAGATACCTCTTTACCAGCTACCTCAAGCTGGCGGACAATGAAAGTCCTGCACTTGTCCTGCTTGGCGGTGATGGCCTCGTTGTAGGAGAGCATGGCGTGGAGGTAGCGGTGGGACAGGAAGGCGTGCTGGGCAGCCAGGATCCTCACCGTGGCTCGGGCTGGTCCATGCTCATTTTCAGCTTTCCTCACTGTTTTTGAAAGTTCATCCAAACATTTTCGTACGTGTTCTGCTTGAATTTTGATCTCCCTTGCTGTGTTAGATTCCTTTTTAAGAACGCTGAATCTTCTCATTGAAGAGACGAGGCTTTTTTGTTGTTGGCTGAATTTATTGACTTCTTCCACCAGATTATTAATTTCATTCTGCAGCTTCTGGATTTCATGCAAGTGCCTTTCAGTTATGGGCTCTTTTTCATAAATAATGGCCTGCTGTTCAAACTCCTCCTGCTCCTCTTCTTGTACAGTTGCACCATTGTTTTCCCTGGCTATCTGTAGTTCTTTAGCCCTGAGTTTAAGCTCTTGCAGACGATCTCTCATGGTTTTTGTGGTCAGGATTGTTTCCTGGTTGGGTTTTTTTTTTTTTCCCTCTTGCAGCACAGGAAGTTAATTCCAGTATCTTTCTTGTTTGGTTTGTTTATTGCACTGTAATCAAAATGTAACAACAGTCAGTATTAGCGGTTACATGTATATATGAAAAGTAGTTCTGGAGATTAGAGCTAATTCCCTCTGCACCAAAGTAAAAGTGGCAATGAGTTGGAAGTGGGGGTATTCTGAACAAATTGTGATTTGTAGCCCAAGGCCATTTTTGTGGTATATTTGTGGTGTAGAGCACAGAGCTGAGACCAGAGAAGTGTGAAGAAGACTTTTATTTTAGGGAGGAAGAGAGGAGTAACGCCAAGTATTTCATAATTATTCTTTACTTGATGAAAGCTAATCAACCTTTAAACCTTTCTGGAAATAGAAGTGAATGTGCTGTGCCATTTTTGGATTCTCAGTAGGAAACACTTCAGTTTTTGATACTATGAGACAGACTTTGTAACAAATCAGCATTCTGGAATGAATTTAGATTATTAATTTAGCCACACTCAAAAACCTTTCTCCATTCTTCTTGCCTTCCCTTGCCTAGGAAGTTAGATAGTAGCTGGAGTAGTTAACTAAAACAAAACAGAACAGCAAAACTCTCATCATTTAAGAACTCTAATAATTTAGCATGAAAATAAATAAATGTTTTATGTTTGAGTTTTTGTGGAGTTGAATCCATATCATTAATGTTGCAGCATGAAGATTTTTTAAGCCTTTTTTGAATTACAGGTATCTATTCTTACACTGTCAGTTACCTTCTTAATAAAATTGATGCAAATGTGCATTGTACATCACAGTGGGCTAGAATTCAGTGCTGTTTCTTATTTAATAGAAAGCAGATACAGTTTTGGTTTATTCCCTAGTTGTGCAAGCTTTACTGTAGAGATAATTAAAAGAAAGATATTTCCCAAAACATGCCTAATGGAAGCTAAGTTCAACTATTTTTAATCATAGTGAAGAAGGTATTTTTCTCAAACTCTATACGAATTATTTCCTTGGACTGTGATCAAGAATGCAAAATTTCAGTAAGAAGTAAAATGTTCAGGTCTAGAAGATTATGGGATCTTTTACTTAGAGTCTTCTGGTTCAATCAGATGTGTGTCTTTGAAAGGGCTGTTCAAGCACAGTGGTATCTTTTGCCTGTTCTCAGGGCTTTTAGGGCAGTTCTCTGAAACAGGAGCATTTAATAGGTGCAGCTCTTATTAAAGCTGATTACAGATTTTATGAGTTTTTTAGCAAGTAAATGTAGTATTTTTAGTATTCAAAAGGACGCATATTAGTTGCTGCAAAGGGTCTATCCAATAACCTGTCAATATGCAAATGATTTTGTTGTATTTGACCAGTTCCAAATGATACTGCTGTGGTATCTCTGCTCTCCTATGCATGTTTAAAGTCTCTAAATAGATTTTTGCAAAATTTAAGTCATGGAGTTGAGCAGTGTGGACACATCTTCACAGGTTTAAATCTGACTTCCTGCAGGAGGATTAGCTGAAAAGCAAAACTTGAAATGCTTGAGAGGTCAGTCATGAGAAAGAATGTCGATATTCTACCCTAGTGTGGATTTTCCTTACTGCTTTCTTTTTTTTCCCAGAATGCCTTAATATTTGAATTTATTGTTTGTTGATTCACATCAAGAGAATCCCAAAAGCCTAGCAATCATAAGAAGTTACAGTAATGTGCTGAGACTTGTGATCAGACAAGCTTGCAATTTATTTATTGGAGAACATTATTCTGGGGTGGGGAAAGTGCAAAGTGTATTCATTTCATGACAGTAATGCCTTTCCATTGCTGAACTTTTCTGTGGATGTCCCCATGGCAGTTTCTCCCAGGTAACATTCTTCAGGAATGTTCCAGAGCTGCTTGGCACCACCAACAGGGGAAGTTCAGCCTGGGGCATGTGAAAGGACCCAGGGCTGCTAAACAGGGCTTCAGAAAAGTGACCTGAAAATCTGTTCTGGTCCAGCCTCACACATCTGCTGACCCCTGTTAATTTAGCAGGGCTCGGCAAACCTGGGATTAAAAGCAAGTTCTAAGCCACCATTAATGCTCATGGTATGGGGTGACAAGAATTTCTTGTATCTGAGAGAACTGGTGCCTTGCTCTTGAAATAGCTGTTTCCATGGGGCTGGAGGGAGGAACCTAACAGAACTGCAAAACAAATTTGAAAATGTTGTTAAATATCAAAGGAGAAAGCAGGAAATACTGGAGGATTTTTTTTTTTCTTATTTAAAGATCAGTCTCACAAAAGATTGGAATGTAAGCAATTGAATCTTAGTTTCATATATTCTCTGCTGTCAGGCTTGCCTTCAAAGCCTGTCACTGAACAGGCTTGCCAATAATTGTGCTTGATTATACTGGCAACTGGAACACATGCTGGTTTCAAAGAAACGAGGATGTCTTCATGACAGAGATAACCTTGGAAATTGTTGGCTTGGCTTCTTGTGTGTTCCACAACAAGCTCTGTTCATTTACTGAGTCCTTGTTTTGTCCTACGTGTTTGGCTATATGGGCACATCCTGTTTTTTCTTTTGATTGAGATGAAAGCACTTCACTTTTCTTGAAGTTTTTGTCAGTAAAGGGAGAATATGCCTATTCTTTAGAGTGGAGTAAATGGAATAGGTGGACTGAAAGCACTCCAGTGACTTAGTGTGACCCCTACATACAGTGTTATTATCATGCAAACCCATTGGTGATTAAGTTTGTTTTTCTTGAAGCATCTTTATATATAGCTGTATATAGTTATATATAGTTGACAGGTTCAGAAATGCAATTTTCACATCCTTGTCAAATATATTTTCAGGGTATTGCAAGAGGCATTGCCTTCTGATAACTTGGCTGTGTTGCTCCTCAGGGTTATATGAATCTCCCCAGTCCAACTGATGCCATATGTGACTGGGAAAGCCTTGATAAAGACAATTGCCTCAGCACACTGACATGGGGAATAGCAGATCCTGGTAGCTGGACCACCATTAGAATCTGTCATGATGATAAAATATATCCAGAATTCAAAGATAATGAGTTTGATGGAAATGAATTTTTTTATGTTATCTTCTCCATGTAAAAAAAAAGGCAAATTGAAAGGTACACTTGCTTAATTGCAAAGCAGCCACATAGAATATTCTTCCACCTGCTGGATAGATCTATCAGTAGACCCAGTAAACAGGGAGCCTATATCCAAAAATAATATTTGGGCTACATTAAGTTAAAGAATATAATTGGATATATGAAGTAGGTAAGTTGATCATATGGAACTCTTTTCTGGTTGTAATTAGGTTTGATGGCTTCTTATTTGGCTTTGCTGGATTATTTTACTTTTTCCCCAGTCCCCAAATTATCAAAGCCTTCTGTTTATTTCAATTTCCAGTTTTGTTCACAACTTCTTGATTACTTGTCACTTTGATCAAAATACTTGGCAGCAAAGACTGTTTATATTTGATCTTCGATACAATTTCCTTTCTTACCTTGGTTTTAACATCTTGCACACTCTTCCAGAGAAGAGAACTTGTAGGCAATCAAGGAACAGAATCCTCTCTTTAAGAGTTCTTTGAGACATATAATCTGTATTCTGGCTCATGCTCCCTTCTTTACATCTGCTGAAACAGCTGATTTTTTGTTTGTCGGTGTTTTTTTGGTTTTGGGAGGGATTTTTTGTTTGTTTTTTTTTTTTTAACGATTGCACCAAAAATAAGGGTAGGTTTGTTTTCCTGACCCTTAGCTGTGAGTCATTTAAGGGCACTGGGTAGATGATGCTTTCAGGCAATGTGTCCCAAAGGAATTTCGTGTCACATGTAATCCTAAACATTTTAATTTTTTTTATTTATTCATTTCCAAGCTGCAGTGAAATTACATTATAGCTCTGTCCCGTGGTGCCAAGGACCTCATCTAACTTATTTCTGAGCACAGTAGCTGTGAGTAAATCTTGGAGTCACACTCTGGGTCTTGATTGTTGCTTAAGTGTCTTGAGTTAGCCACAAAAAATTAGTAAGAGATATATACTATTTAAATGCATATAGTTTAAAACACTTACAGTAGTCTTTGGTGAAAGGTTGTGTCTTGAGTTGAAATTCAGTTTGTGTTCTCTCATGTTCTCTCAAGAAAAGAAGGAATTTGTTTGATGGTGTTTTGGAATCTTACCCTGTTACTCAAAGATTTATCTGAAGTAACCGAAGTAGGATATCTTGCAGTAAGTTACATTTATTTTCTCCTTTGATTAAAGAGTTTCTTTTAACTTGAATACCTTTTAAACAATCATGCTTAAACCAAGGATTATGAGATATAAGGTGGTTGGATGAAAATATCCTCTTAAGCATCTCTGTCATAAGATAAGTCCTTGGAAAAACATACTTAAAAATAGTTCTAAGTTCAAGTTTCTGTTTGTGGGAAGTGTGGGAGTGGTTCAACAAGAAAATACCAAAGGCAGAGAGCTTGGCTTGCCTAAAAATATGCCGTAGGTGAGATGATAGTGCAAAATCAGTAACAGTTTCAGCAAAGGGGATGATAACAACTTCTCTCTGGGCAACCTGTTCCAGAGCATCCCCACCCTCACAGTAAGGAATTTCTTCCTAACATATAATCTAAATCTTTCCTCTTGCATTTGAAACTTGTCCTATCACTACCTACCTGTATAAAACCTGCCACAAGACTTCCCAGGGAAACCAAAATTACCACTATGTAGAAGAATAGATATAATGCGTTTTGAAGCAAGGTAGCTTGGGAATTCTCTAATTGGTGTGAAATTAGATGGTGATCGTGGGAGGTGGAGAAATGTAAATATTGAGTAAAATACCCCAAAAATTCACATGTAATAAAGCAGACCTGAGTATTCAAGAATTCATAAGGTGGGGAAGAATTAGGCCAAAGCTGCTGCAAAAGTGTAACTAAGTCTTGCTGCCCTGGAGATTTCCAAGAGACATGTAGAGTGGAGAAACAGACTTAAAATAATTCAGATATTCTTTGGCCTTTGACCACAAATCTGTAACAGTCATGTTGTAGGAGATGTAGCTGTTTTGTGTTGTTGTTTTTCTATTTTATGAGGTATTCGGTTCAAAGGTACACGCAGTGAATCAACTGCAAATCTGAGCTTGTTCCTTGAAGTTTTGAAACCTTTGTTACGATTTTATGGCTGCAGATGTGGACTTGAGGAAAAGCATCTACCAGCAGTTCTCATGTCTGCAGACAGCAGTTGTCATGTTCCTTCTGATACTTTGGGTAATAGGAGGTGAGGAGTTAAAGCTTTTGGAGTGACATAAATCCCAGTGAGAGTGATGGACATTGCACCTCACTGACAAAACAATGATCTCATTCTGCAAGTCACTTAGTCTGCGACTAATTCTCTGTAATTGCTAAGAATGTAATGTTTTGATGGTGATTTTTTCACCTATTTAACCAGAGATTTGTTGACAGTAGTGCTATTTAAGAGTCCTTACAAACCTAGAGGACACAGAAATCTAGAAAAAAAGTCGTAGTCTCCTCTGCCCAAAGATCACATCATTAAGGTCCAAATATTGATTTATTTTAAAGCAGTATTTGAAAATATAATAGGAGCAAGAGAAAGGGCTGCACCAGGATAAAGTACAGGTGGAATTGTTGCCATTTAATAGGATATGTAGTTTGAACTCATACTTAACAGCTTTGTATTGCTCTAAATGGTGTGAGAGATTTGTCTTCCTGACACTACAACTGCAGACTCAAAACTTATGCTGTGCAACATCCCACTTGCTTTACATTCCCATTTAATCTCTGTCAGACCATAGAGCTGCCTATCACAGCCTTGGAACTCCCCTGTAATAAATGTAAGGATTTCCAGGCAGGTTTTTAAAAAAATATATAGGCAATTGGACTATATTTAGTTCCTCTAGTGTTTGATATAGCAAAGTGAAATAGAGTATAAGAAAGCAATTCTTTTTTTTTTTTTTTTAATCTTGTCCAAAAATATATTGTTATATCATTTACTGCCATTTGCTTTGGAATTACACATCTGGAAGCTGACCATAACTCTCTTTATGTGAGCTCAGACATTTTTGGCTGCAGCCTGTTTGACCAAGAGGTGTGATTGAACTGATAGCAGAGCAGAGTGTGTCAAGAAACGTTTTCAGTAAATAGGAATATGATTCAGACCTGTGATGAGAATGAGGCCACTTAACAAAATGAAATTAATTATAATCGTTGCTGTTCTTGTGACTAGCTCAAAAGGTAATACGAGAATGTAGTTGCCTAGAGGTATTGTAAACAGGAGGAGTTTAGAATCTTAGTTTTAATAGTTCTCTTATTTAAATGTGACCTGGAGGAACTGTCTAGGGAAAATGTTGACTTAGAGAAGTGCCTCCTATAGCTCCCTGAAGTGCATGAAAGTAGGCCAATAATCTTGTAGCACTTTATTCACATTTTTTTGCATTATAGTTTACCATACTATTCAAAGTATTGTTTTGTGTGAGAATTGAAGGCATGAATTGAAATAAGCTCCTTTATTTGAGAAAGAACCATATGTCAACCATCAAAAGTTACTGATGGCTTTGTCATTGTCAGCAACCCAGAAGGGGCAGGGCCTTAAAATGCCAAGGAAGAACTTGGTTGAAAGTCTGTTAATACCTCCTTTTGGAAGGCAGTCTGCAAAAAATCACCTGATAGAGGAGGCTCAGAACTTCATCAAGAGTGCCTTCCATGGGCCACTTGTAACTGTTGGTCTGTTCTCCTATTTGTTTGTTAAAAGTATGAAGAATTCTGTTTTCCATGTCTTCCTCAAAAACCTTGTAAACTGCCAATAACTGAAGAAGAAGGAACTAGCAAAACAAGCTGACAAGTGATTTATTTTTGCCTATTTGTGGGTCAGGAGTTTGACTTTCATGGATGTTAACATAAGCAAAGCATAAAGAGACGGACAAAATTTTTCATGCTGGATCTGCTGAGGCCTTACTTCTCTGGAATAAAACATCCTTCTGATGGCTGTCCACAGGACTGCCCAAGAAAAAGGTTCATTGATGAGAGATAAAAATTCCAAAGGGAAAAAGGGTAGAGCAGCATTTTTAAATGGAAGATTCACTGTAGACTGAAGAATATGGCATTGTTATTTCCCCTTGTTGAGACTGCTGATAAATTCAAAGTTTCTGTCTTCATTTTCCCAGCTAATTCCATCCCTCAAAGCTATGGCTTCTTGCAGTAGCCTTAAAGACTAATTCTTGATCTTAGGTAAACCATTCTCATAACGATTCATTTTCCTACAGTTGCTTTTAGTCATGGTGATAATTCTGATGCTGTAATATTTTGACCTCAGGGATGCTTTGCTCTTCTTGGACACTATGCAAGTCTGACCCAAAATTTTGGGGTTGTGATTACTCATTTTGATTAAATGTAACCCCAAAAGTAGCACATTGTTACAGATTTTGTGTTGTAAAGTAAACTCTTAATACTGGTTTTTGTTGGGGGTTTTTTTCCCCTCTTTGCTAAGTAATTCAGATTTTATAGACAGGTCAAGTAACTCCACAGCATTCAGACTTTGTTTTTCTCTGGCAGAAGTGGCTTCTAAGAGAAATATTGTCACAGAGCTGTAGATGTTGGTTGTGCCAATGCACACATACACTCCCCTTCCACATTGTTTCCCGTGACTCTTAAAGTTCAAAAGCTCTCCAGTTGCTTAGAAAAATCCTACCTGATATAAAAGCAGTAGGTGCCTATTTTTCTTTATGTCTTGCATGAGGTAAGTTTGTTACACTAAGACAATTCAAATATACTTTATGTGAAATTGAAATAAGCCATGCCTGTTTTTATAGATGAAAGGTTCTTGCTCAGCAAACTTAATATGATAAACTAACAGCCACTCTGCTGTGCTTTCAAGTATGTTTTGATATATACCTCCTACAGGTTTTTTAACATGAAAAATTGCTATATAGGAAAATTAAAATCAAGGTCCAGCTTTTAAGATAACTGATGTGTTCCCTAAAGAAGGGGTTTTTTTTGCATAAAACTTGCCTCAAACCCTGATGTTCCTGTGCAAGAGCAGCAGAGCTGTGAGTCCATATTCACCCACAGAAATACCTAATTCTTCACAAGGTAGACATACATTATTTTTATGTCTTGACACTTAGGCACATTTCCATTCTAAATCCCACTACAAAGCCCTTTTCTGATATATGCAAATTTAGAAACAAGAAAGAGAAGAATATTTACCTCTGAATCCTGTGCTGGTGATTTTTGTTCTACCAGTTTCTGAGGAACTCCTGAGGTTAAGGTTCAGTATAATCCCAAAAACATTTTTCCAGAATATTCCTTAAGTAACTTGTCTTGAGTGACATTCCATGAAGTATTTCCTTCATTCCTCCTGCTTCTAATTCTTATATAGTTGTCCAAGTGTGATCATCCTCAGGAGTGGTAGAGTGAGAGAGAAACTGCCTTCTGCAACTGCAGTAGACAGGCGAATTGATTACTTTGTTCCTGGGGAATCTGGTTGTGCCTGTTTGAAAGCCAGCCCTGCTGGGAGGCGGATCCCTCTGGAGTGCCCAGGAGCAGGAAGTGCCTTTGAGCAGTTCCCTTTAGAAGCTGCAAGTGGAGCAGTGCCTGCCTTCGAAGCACAAGTGCAGGCTTTGCTTTTCTTCTGCACCAAAGCATGGAAGGAAAAGGAATTGAGGGTAGATGGATCTGTTCAGGGGGGGAAGGGGGGGAGGGGGAATGCTGTAGAATTACGCCTTTTATTACAGCATCTTAAAAATATTTGAACTCCACTGATAAGTTTGACCTAAAGTTGGAAGCGGGCAGGGGTGTCCAGCAGTAGATGGACCCTAACAAAACCACTTCAGTTCCTGGGGAGCATTAGCCAGAGACAGCTGTTTGGATATGCTGCTTTTCCAGATACAGCACCTCAGCCATATTTTTGGAATGCAGTCAGTATTGCTGCAGAGAAGGTGGAAACTAATTGACCAGAAAGACAAATATGACACCTTTCAAGGTGTTAGAGGTTAAAAATCAGCAGCTACTGCGAGCTGTGGAATGTTAGTGTCAAACTGCCACTGAGCTATGCAGCATTTCATTCTGCTTCAGCTGTGCTTTGTAGGCTGTGCAGAACAAGAGCAACGGAAATAGTGCAGTTATTTAATCTTCAGGTGAGAGAGGAATAGGCAGTGGCAACAAACACTGCTCAGAAATATTTCCTTCAATTAGATCTAGATGAATTGACAGCACTGCTGAGGAATGCTTTTTGAGACTAAGAAGCAGCACAGTAGGATTTTCAGACTGTAACAAAATAGGTTATGTGAGGGAGAAAAAACCCAGAGGTAATTGTTTCCAGTCTTTTAATTACTTTCTAGAATTTCATCTCTCAGTTTTTCATCTCTCATCAGTTTTTCTCTGGTTTAACTTTGGTTTCATAGCTAAATATTGAGAGGACAAGTCTTGTTCTAGCTGGTTGGTGAGAAGAAAATGTGGCAGAGTATTATAAACATCTTTAAAATATCACAAGTTCTGTATATGCATTGAGCAGCAGTTTGGAAATCCCTGCACTAAATCATACAAAGCACTGTAGAAGTTTTCTGTTTAAGAAGTGGGAACTGATCATCACGGAAGGGCAGGGAGAAGAGCCTTTTCTAACTCTGCAGGCCAAGCTAGCAAAGTTTTGATTATCAGTAGGACATGGGGATTTTTATCCCCAGGATAATGATAAATAAGCGAATGGATTGAATGGTTTGGGCCACAAATAGTTAAGAATGGTGAACATTGAGAGAGACTGGACATTTGAGAAGCTGCTTTTCTATGGTCTCCTTCATAAACAAATTCTTCTTGAAAAGGAAGATGAAAGATTAGATAATGAATCGTAGCTCATGAGGGTAATGGTGACAAGGAGTGTGGGGTTTTGAGCTGTAGATGCAACACAGCTTTTTTTCTAATGTTTTTGATCCTAAAAATTGTCTTGGGAGTAAAATAATTAAGAATAGAAGCTCTCATACTGGGATTCTGGAGAATAGGGAAGAATAAGGTCTTAGATCAAACTGAAGTGCTGACAAGTCCTGCTAACTAGGAAGTGAATTCTTACCACTGTTCCTTCCCTGCAAGGACTTAACATAAATTCAAAGTACAAGCTTTGGCCTAGCGTTCCCTGAAAGCCATTTGAGTTAATGATAATGACTTGAGATTTCAGGAGGAAGACCATGGTGTCTGGTTCCAAAACCTTCTGCCATTGAGCTCATGGAAGCCACATATTTTTATTCTTATCCAGAAAATTAAATCAGACTTCTCATGTCATTGAAATGTTCCTAAATTTCAGAGCAACATTGTTTTAGTGGAATT
This sequence comes from Notiomystis cincta, assembly GCA_013398075.1. Taxonomy (NCBI): domain Eukaryota; kingdom Metazoa; phylum Chordata; class Aves; order Passeriformes; family Notiomystidae; genus Notiomystis; species Notiomystis cincta. Next base: position 24,818 of record VZRX01009462.1, on the reverse strand, counting down.
CCTTTATTGGAGAGAAGCAAGTACAAATTTCATATTTTCTAATGCTCGGCAGCATTTAGCTTTGATTATTACTGTTGTAGAAAGTAAAAATAAGGTTGGACTGTATTTTTATACTCCTAAATGAATGTCTGTCTTCTAGAGTCCTGTTTTCTACCATATATAAGTGACAAGACAGTGATCTTCATCTTACAGAATAATTACTTTGTAAGCTATGTGGTTGGGTTTTTTTCTTTCCTCTATTTAATAAAGTATGTGTTTTAGAGGCATTCATGTAAGTTCCTCCCTTTACACTTAGTTTTACTTAGGAAGAGCAAATTCAAAACATTGTTTGACATCAGAGAGAAATGCTGGGTAGCAGGCAAGGCTGAGATGATCCTGAAGGACTTTTACACAGGGAAATGCTCACGGTTTGGGAAGTTGCAAAACTGTGAACATTCATCCAGAGACTCCAACAGATTGTCCTGTGTTGCTTTAGATGTCAAATAGGATGGTCTTTTATGTCCATTTTCTTAACTGTAAATATGATTTCTTTGTCTAGAAATGATTATTAAATTATTACTGAGCACCTTAGTGAGTATCTAGTGTTAGAATTTGTTGAAAGTAGACTACCATGCTTATTAAGTAGGAAAAAAAATTAATTAAAGGAAACAAAGAATTTTATCTTTTCTTTCTCACTCTTCTTCTTCTCCCTACTTTTGTCACAAACTCAGCTTTTGGAGATGTGAGAGTCTCTCTTGTGGCAGGGTGCTGAGTATTTCTTTTGATCTTCTCTCTAGGCTGGCAAATAAGCAGGACAGAGAAGGAGCTCTGTCAGAAGCAGATGTAATCGAGACCTTATCTCTGGAAAAGCTGGTTAATGAACACAAATGTCTCTGTCAAATTGTAAGTAGATTTTAAGATGCTTAATTTTCTCATATCTGTGTAAAGCTTCCATTAAGGTAGGAAATTGTGCTACATGGCATCAACGCAAAATTTAGATATAGTATTCACTGTCCTGTTAGGAAAAAGCCCAGCAGGAAATCATTGTGGGGGGAGCCAAGACCAGAAATCTTTATGAAAGCTACTTAATATCGGTCAATATTTCAGATAATAGATCCAAATTAGTATTCCCTGAAGTTTTTCTTTAAGCCTTCCTATTAATCTACCAGTGTCTTAGGTAGGGCTTACTTCCACAATCTTTTTCTGATGGCAGTAAAAAACATTTTGAAAGATAATGAAAGTTATTCTGTTATTAACCAAAAAAAGAAGGCAGTTTTGCAAAACTATTTCAGCTTTGGATTTTAAAATGTAAAAATAATTTAATTTATTAGGAAGATTTGCAAAATTTATAGAGCACCTCATATTGCTATTATTTTCTCTAATAACTGACTTAGAGCAGGGCATAGCTCTGTTTATTATGTCATGACTCTTTGAGTGCTTTCCTTCAGTTAGTGCAATTTGCACTATGCACAAGTAGCAATCGTAAAATTCAAAATCGCAAGTTCATCCCTGGTTTTTTTCCAAAAAACTTCTGTGCCAAAAATATTCTCTTGAGACTTACTATCAGTACAAAAAGACGTAAAGGATATTAGTGTATTCCAGTACTTCTGAATTGCTTAAAATGCTGTTCTTGTTCTTTATTTATATCTTGTGTGTAATTAAGAAAGAAACCACGTAAAGACTGTTTCGTACTCAAACGGGCGCCTTCTTTACCAGGCTCTTTAAAGATAAGCATGGCCCCCAATTCCTTCAGTAGGAAGACTCCTAGGGTCAGTTTAAACAGAGACATTGTGAAACAAGATAGAAAGTTAGACAAGGACCAAAACACCTTAGTTTCTTCTTATTCTTTTAGTTAGTTTTCCACTGCATTTTTAAATTTCCCCACAAATTATTAAAGCAAATGGAAGGACTAAGTTGTCCTGCAGTTGGACAGTGTCAGTGAGAATGACACTGTCATTCTTTTTTTCTTATGTCTTTATATTCCATATTTTGGAATTTTTATATTTTATAACCAAACTGCAGCAACAATAATCTTGGTGCAAACTGAGAAGAAAATTGCCCCGGTGCCAGCTGGTGCTTTATCTTAATTTCTTCAGAGGAACAAGTTATACACATCTTCTATACATCTCCTTCCTGACTGGGTTCTGCAGGGTATTGCAGTGTTCCATAGTGAAAAGCACTCACAGCTGAAGCTTAATTTAGACAAAATAGGAAAACCAACTCTGGGGGAGCATAATTGGTTGCAGTCATTTTTTTTATGTTTTGAATTGTACATTTCATATCTGACTGTGGTGCCATTTAAATGCTTGTCAGATGAAGAGGGAGCAGTGAAAGTTTTCCAGATGTTAACGTTGGTCTCTTTTAATCTTCATTCATAAACACAAATCCTGAACATGATCAGTGTGAAGTATCATTTCTACATGTCAAACACATAGCTGGATCTATTCAATTGTTATTCAGAGAATATTTTAAAAGGCACATACAGTGCTCCAAAACATTCTGGAAAACAGTTCTGAAGAGATCTTGAGAGAACATCTTTGCCATGTTCCAAGCTTGAATCAAGCCTGTCTCTTTTGTCCAATTAAAGCCTATTTTCCTTGTCCTCCTGACATGAAAAATGAAGAGGAAAAATATTCTTTTCCTGTTTGCAGTTTCACCTTATATTTTTGGAGGCTATTATCCTATCTCCTTGAAGTGTTTTAATCTCAGGAGAACCACACTTGGTCCTTCAATGTTTTCTTAATCAACTGTGTTTTCATAACTATTTACTCAATGAGGTTTGCAATTCTCTTCCAACAGAGTTGCCTAGAGCATGTTTCTCTCCCTTGTTGCTAAGAGTATAATGACAAAAAGTTTTACTCCAATCAAGGTGTAGTGCCTGTTCTGATGTCAAAGATTGAATTAGTTTGACAACTTTTCTGACAAATTCACAGAAGATATTACTTATCCCTGAGATGCTTATGAACATGGTGAACTTTTTTTCATGGATTGAAGCAAAGCTGATTCTCTTTCACCTCAGATTTTTCAATTTTGATTGTTAAATATAACATGGACTATTTATAACCCATATTTCTCAGTGTTTCACAGGCTTCACAGTAAACAGTAATTGTTCAGCTAATTTCTTGTTTCCAGTCAAGGAAGGCGGTCTGAACTGCAAATATTTTTTCCCTCCTTCTCTGTATATTTACAGGAACCTTGCTCAGCGATCATGGGCCGTGGTAAAAAAATTGATAAATCAATCAAAAAGGGGTTATTTTGGCTTCTCCATATCATAGCAAAAGATTTTGATGCCTTAAATGAGCGCATCCAGAGAGACACTATGGAGCAAAAAGCACTTGAGGAACAGAAGAAACTGGAACGAGCTGAGCGAGTCAGGAGGATACGAGAAGAGAGGTATTTTGTCTGTGATTCCTACTCGATTCCTTCCTCCCTGCTCTAAGATATTTGGTTCATTCCTGTGCATAGATCTTATGTAACCCAATCTATCCAGGATTTAAAGCTTACAAGCCATGAGTCTTTCATGAAGTTTTTGCCTCTTCTATTTGATTTACTGCATGCTGGAAATATACTGTGAATGACAATTGCAAGGTGGTAGTGGAATCAATTTGACCGTACTAATATAACTTCACAGAAGGCTGACCTAAAAAATAATTCCTGTGATTTAATCTGAATTTACCTTCTGAAATAAAGTATTAAGTTAGACTCTGTGACCTGTATGTGAATATCAAAGACTAGATATGAAAATTTATTCAACACTATGCTAAATAAACTTCACGATATCCAACAGGTGAGGCATGCAGGAACTAAAGATGATGCAGTGAGGGGAAGCAGGATAAGTGATTTATTACTCACGTTCAAAGCCCTTTCTGGTCTTTAGCAGCCTGCTGAGGTGCTTGAGAAGGACTGATGTGAATCATTTTACTGGGGCATTCTTAAAATATTTGCTGAGCACCTCTGTCCTTTATATAGGCAGAGAATTTTTCGTCTCAGTTACTGTGACAAGTAGCTGGGAAGTGTCTTGGACTATACTCTGTTTTGGAAGCAAGTAAATTACTAAAGTACATTTAAAACAGCTGGAACTTGACATGGTCTTCATGAATTTATAAAAAAATTGGCTCCTGATCTGCCACATATCTATCTGCACACACAAAACCTCCTGACCATGTTGGATTCTGTTGTGTTTATGCCACACTGGAGAGGTGTAGTGGGGAGGGCTGACATTGTTCTCTATAAATTTATGGTTTCTTCATAATTCTTTATTCATTTTCCCTTTCTCCCCTCCTCTTGCCCCAAAACAAACCCCACAAAACCGAACACCAAACTCACTGAAACAACATAAACCCAACAACAATGCCAAAGGGAAAAAGAAGAAGGAAATGCCCCTGAGGAAGAAGACCTTGAGCCAGGGAAATGTGGAAACCCCTTCCAGCCTATATCTGCTGTAATCTCTGAGGTAGGAGAATATGTGGAAATCTGGATCTGTTTAAAACTACCACTAACAAATGTCTGAGAAGTAACAAGAAATATGGTAATTTGAAAGAGTTGTTCTAAATCTGTCTGCACAGCACTTTTTAATTCTTATTTTAATCTTGGCAGCCTTGTCTTGTGTGCATTGAATCAATGTTTTTGTGATTTAAAAAAACCCTATTATTGATTGGGGAACAAAAGTTTTGTAGACATAGTAAAATAAATGTAAACACATGACTGAAAACATTTCCTAATTAAACTCTTGGGGATTCAGAAGTGGAAAATATTCAAGGTCTATTAGTTTCTTCTCAAGTGTTTTAGTGATGTGGTGAGTCATATGAAATCTCCCTTCAGCTATTCAAATTTCTGAGCATAGCCTCTTTTCAGTTGAAAACACACTTTTGAGAATTTTTACTAGTTTTGAAATACGAAAATCACACTTGTATATTAAAGTTTCCTTAACCTGCATTTCTGAATTCATATTTTTTTATTCAGTTGCCTGGAGATAACACAATCAAAAGAAACTTTTCCAGCAAGTAGTTCAGACATTTGCTTTTCTCCAAGACAAAAGCACCTATATCCAGAGAACATGTCAAGGCAGCTATATGCACCGTAATCCATTTAGCAATAACATCAAAAGCAAGAAAATAAAGGTGCAGCTGAGAATATTGTAGAGAGGGTGATTTAGTGATACAGAATTGTGAGCCAGCCTGTCATTGAGGCTTTATGCAATAGGGTATTTATCTAAACTGGGATAGCATTTTCTGGATACTTAGGCTCTGTGCATCTGGTTGTTTTTTGTTTTTTTAACTAACACATTGAAAAAAAAGTAATTGAAGAGGAAGAATGTAGAAGTTTTCTAACCATTTGTCCTTTCATTGTTAATTCCCCCTCCCTTTCTCTGGATCGGACACTGGAAATTTGGTTTCTTCATCTATTTGAAAATAAATTCTATTCTAAATGTAGGATATTTGGGGAATATTTTATTTTTTTAATAACCTTCCTGTCTTATTAGTCAGCTTACAGCATTAGAAGTAATTTTTAAAAAATCTTGTCCTTTTTGTTAGAATGAAAAACAGCTGGAAAAGGAAAAGAAGAGGCAAAAGTTGGAGACTGAAAAGGCTACAACTGTTTTGAAATCCCAGCCAGAGCAGGACCACTTATCAAGTAGCAGTAGCCAAAACACAAATGACAGCAGGCTGGAAAGGTGCAACTCTACAACTGCCCAGCTTTTGCAGCATGCAGAAGAGAGTGACCAGCAAGCCTCAGAATGCCTTGACTCAGGTAAAACTGCTCTCTTTTAATTCGTTTAATGTGATTTTTCACCTGCCTCTTCTTCTGTCCATATTATTTGTAATTATATCATACATCACTGTCATCTATTGAAAACACAAAAATGCAGGAATAGGTTATATAAGTTGAATTTCTTCATGGAAATGTAGAGTTCGCATATATTTTATGCCCACGGTTTGTTTTATATAGAAAAATTTTGTGTGATTTACATTTCCCATAATTTTGTGTCTAAGTTTGGATTGAAAACACTGATGTATCTCCCCAAGAATTGTATTAGAATCTCATATAGGATGTTACCTGAATTTAACTGTAGGATATGTAATACTTTATTTCTGTTGGATATAGATAACAGTAAGAAAAAAAGTAAAAAACCAAAATTAAAAAGGGGCCACAGAGTAGAACCTGTTAATGCAGAAGACTCTCTTCCCAAGAATCCTACACCACCACCAGCTCTTCCACCAGGTACGTGTAAAAACCGTAATTGAATTTGTGGTTGGTAATCCTTTAAAAATCTCACTTGTGAATGATGAAACTGGACTGGTACTCATACAGAGAGGAGCTCCTAACCCTTCCTCTCTAGAAAATCTTTGGTGCAGTTTCCCACTTCATTATACGAACTTCCAGCAGTAGTGGTTTGGCCTGTTCTGTGGGAGAAGACATTATTTTCAAAAAAAAAGAGCCAGAAACTTGATTACTCACTGAAATGATTAAAAACAGCAATATTTTTAGGGTAAATCAGTTTATTTTTGAAGTATTTCATCATTCTTCACCAGGGATGCAACACAGTACATAGCTTGGGCATTTCTAAATGCTTTGATTTCTCCCAGAGAGTTGTGGCTTCTGTGCAGTCATGGAATGCTCTGACAGTCTTTGTTTTCCTTTAGTTGGATGGGGAACTCCCAAACTTAATAGACTTCGAAAACTTGAGCCTCTTGGTGAAACACATCATCCTGGTAATTGAAAGTATTCGGGTTTTGTAGCTTTGTAAACCATTCTCCATTGTCCATTCACTTCTACATTCACTTCATTCTTCATCTGTTTTTCATTTCTAAATTCAGTTTTCATTGACCAAAAGCTTTCCCTCTGGCTTAGAACAAAGCATCTTTTTGATTTTTCAAGTCTGATTTTTTTATTATGAAAAAGAATGAGTTCTCTTAAATTCCCTTACAAAATATAAAATGGCATGGGATATCAGAAGTTGTTAATGATCTGAAGTTATTTGCACCTAAAAATTATAAAGTGCTATATCCCAAAGGGTATATCACAAAGGCCAGTTACTTGAAGAGTCCAAATACATATTGCATTTAATATCAATATTTTTTATTTAATATCAAGGTGCAGTAGGCAGAGTCTTGATTTCTTGGTTCAATAATGACTATTTTCTATTTTTGGAAGATCACTCTTTTTCATATGCTGATATTACATTTTTTTCCTGAGTTTGAGATCATAGCTTCTTCATTTTTCTTCAATTTTTATTTTTCAAATTTTGAAAAGTGAATTTAGAGACATCTGAAACACAAGAACAAAGAGCTTTTCTGCCAAAGAATCAAAAGATGCCTGAAGGGGAAATAAGATTTCTAAACCCAAAATATTTATTTCTCACAGGAATGAAATTCATGTGCTTTAAATGTGATTTGTAACCTTAATCATAAACCCATCTTGCTCTTTTTTTTAAAGGGAAATAGAGAGAAGGCGGCAAGAAAAGAAAGCCAGATGAAGAGGTAGGGAGGTGAAGAAAAGGAACTCAGTTTTTATCTGTGCCTAAGGGAGCTGTTGAATTTTGTAGCAACAGCATGGGTGGGACAAAGAGGAAAAAAACCTGCTTAAGCTAGGTGTTAATTTGTAAAATAAGTACAATTATTAAATAATTTTGGAAGCTAACAATGGCAAATATGTGGGTAGGGAGATGATCTCTTGACCAGAGGTGTAAGAGCAAACTTGAAGTTGTCAGAGTTTGCAGCCGAATTCAAGGCATTGCCTACTCTTTGTGAGATTTATTCTTTTTTTCAGGAATTTTGAACCACTCACAAGATTCACACTTGCAAATCCTAGCAAGAAAACATATATTAGGAAAGCACTATTTATAAATGAAAAAAGTTGTTCACACACATAGCCCAGTATTGTCAAACCTTTAGTTAGGTCTTGATTTCCAAACCCATAATTTATTTATTTATTTATTTATTTTGCTTAAAGTAGCTATGGGGGTTTTAACTCTGTCAATTTGAGATCCATAGAATCAGAGAATTACTGAGATTGGAAAGGACCCTTAAGATCATTCAGTTCTGCTGTTAACCTGGCACTACCAAGTCCATCTTATACTGATTTAATTTCCCATCTGGCCTTGCCCATTTTCTCTCACACAACAGTGTTTTTCAATGAATTCTTACATATTTTGCACACTGACAACCTGCTTCTGACTGAAAGCTCATTATAGTTTCCCTAAGACGGTGAAGCCTACCTTGGATTCTTTTTTTATTATAATCCCTGAACTGCACCTTTCTGAAAATCAACTTGGTTTTGGTTGTCCCTTCAGCAGAGAAATAAATCAGTGTGATATTTTTTTTTCCTTCCCCCAGCTTTGCCCGAAATTCAAAGGTGGGTTTAAAAGCTTGTTCAGACATTCAAACTTTGTAATTACACACACTTACATTCACTAAAGACTGCAATTTTTCCAGTCATGCTAATAATTTTGGCACAACATGAGGTGATGAGTGTCTGTTAATTGTCAGTGGAGGACACACTTGCAAGAATGACAAACCTCTTTCATGACATGAGGTAAAATTCTCTGCCAGACCTCAAGAAACTGGTGAATAAAACCATCCATTGGAGAGGTTTTCATTGACCTTAAAATCATTTGCTGTAGTTTTCTTGCTGCTGCAATTAGTGCTATTGAAATCAAAATATTTACAACAATAATATAAAAGTGTTCTCCTTGCTGCTGATTAAATGTAAGGATAATTAAAACCTTGATCCTGCAGACATGTCCACATATTCTTAGTGTAATTCAGCTTGTTTGCTTTTCTTAATTTTAACTCAGGAATACACTTTTAACAGAAGTTACTGCATCTGTAGAACAAGTGGGAGATGTTCTTCTTGGGAAATGATGATTTATTAAAGCTGAATTTTGTGTTGACAGGCCATCAAGGCTTTTTTGGAAAGAGGTGGTCTGTATAAGCAAAATTGAGATTTGAATGCTTCAAAAAGCTGCTTTTATTTTTTTCTTGATTTCTACCTGTTTCTTCTTACCATCTTCCATATTATTTTGCTTGTCAAGTGCTTTGCATGTTCCAGTCTGCATGGGTTTTTTATTTTGCATCAATTACAAATGGTGGAGAACGCTTGTTACTCTCTTCTGATGTACTTATTAACTTTGTCTTGTACCGTTTTACCAATTTAAAATCCATTATTGATGAAGGGAAATGTTGCAGTTTCATCTAAAAAATCTGAAATAGTTCTTTTAGAAAGTTATTTTAGCTTGCAAGATAAATACCATGTATAAATGGTCCCAAAATTTTGGATGCTGCCCTATTACTGTCACTGAAAATTATATTGCAGTGCGGCCTTGACTACAGCAACATCCAAATTTCCATGCTTCATTTCTTCAGTTGTTATTTGTACACTTTGCATTTCTCCTTTCCCATTTTTAGGGATGTTTACAGATCACCTTTGAGCTTGATCTTGCAAATGCTGATGCATGTATAACAAAATGTAATTAAACCCTTGTTTGGCCAATTCATCTCTAGACATTAATTAGCACTAGGTTTGAAAGTTTGCTTGGAGGAATTAGCTCTAAACTTGTAGAATACCTGGGTTTTGTTAAGGAAGCAAGAATTTAGTAAAGATTGATTGAGCTAGGAAGGTGGTGGGTGACAGATTGATGTGTTTTTCTGCTCTGGAATTTCTTCCACAGATTTCTATGGAAAGCCTCTGCCCCCGCTGACTCTACGCCAAAGACCCAACAGTGATACCCATGATGTCATTGCTTAACTGGAGCACAAAGAGAATTTTAAGAAATGTAATTTAAAAATACTATAATTTTTTTACCCTTGAAGGAAAAGTTTTTAAATGACATTTTATCAGCATTTGACAACTAAACATGGAGTTCATCCTGTTGTACTTAGGTGGTCAGACTTTTATCATTTATTTTTCACATCACCAGCTCTTCTTCAGGATTTATTTGGTTTACTTGGAAACAGATACGGCTGTAAACCTGAAGAAAAACACCTTCAAGATCCCATAATATACTGGATTGTACATTCCCACCAAGACCTTTCTCCAGGTGCTGTGCAGATGTTGGTGTTTTTTCAGGGAATAAGTGATTCTAAATCATTTTGTAAGATTCCTGTATGATAGAATGAATATAGAAAGGTTTAACAAATATTGAATATATTTTTCTACCTTTTATAAAATTAGTTGAAAGTTTGAGTGGAGCTGTGTACCTACTACCAATAAAATGATATCTAGAGAGCATTAGAAAACCGATAGTCAATTGCATAAAAATAAAGTGTGTTTGACTCTTACATTTCTCTTACAGTACCAATACCTTTTCTTAGGTATTACATTACATATTTCATATTTCTGGCAATCTGAAGCAGGCGGTAAGATAGAAAAATTTTAAATAAATACATTTGATACAAAATAATGCTATTTGAACTGTCTGGAAGTTTTCTAATCTGTTGTTTTCTTTGTTTTGTTAACTGAGTTTGACATAGGTAATAAATTCTGTGGAAAAAAAACAGTTCAATACTGTATTGTCTTCTACAACAAACGAGAAAATTGCACATAGTGGGAAATTTGCACTAATTGAATCATCAGTTTTGATGGGAAACTGCATCAACCAGTATGCAGATGACCTCCAACAGTTCTTAATCTCAATAATAGTGAAATACCATCTTGCAAACTAAAGAAACCCTAAGTTTTTAAGGATTTATATAATATTTCCATATGATGTGTTGAAAATCATATACAATTGGTAACTAAACAACAAAGGTTACAGTTTGTTATATTCCTATTTAAATGTTTTACTGTTCCATTGGAGACGACCAGTGGTGTATTTGTAAAGGCTCATTGTTCTGCCACTTAATGACAGACAAGATGAAGCCCCTATTCCAAGGGAGAAGCAGTATTTGAAAATTTTATATTATGCTCTGTCTTCAATAAAGTGGCTTTACCAAAGGGGTTTAGATGTTAAAGCAATGTGATGTGTTAGGTGTCCAGCACTTTGGTATTGGAAATCTTTGCCATACACCCCTTGCAGCAAGGATTTGCACAAACATCTGCCATATTAAAATGAAATTAAGATTTTTTAGAGAGTTAGGTGGAACCAGTCTTAAGGATACTAAGGTTGGAATAGGTGGAGAGGTTTATTCCTCTAAGTTTGCTAGTTTAGAGAAAGGATGGAACAATTTCTGTGTGACTACCAGCATGAGAATACTTCTGTTGTATTTTAATACAGTGACATGATTCAGTTGAATTATTCTCAGGATTTGGTCATTGTCCCTTCAGACAACACAATACTAAGTGGAGGGGAGGTTGCACAAAAATTGATTTGTGCAATCTCAACTTTACTAACACTAGCTCTGTTACCACTTAAGTTTTTGGCTTAAAGGCTCTGCTTTTGCAGACTTATTTTTTTACAGCTTCCATTTCTAGGAATGTATTACCCTTTTGTTTTTCCTCTTCCCTGAATTAAATTCATGTAAGTCTTTAATAAAAGCAAAGCTAAATACTGCTGTGGTAACAAAATTTGAGAAAACTAAAATGTTGATGCTTATATATGAACTGTGTGTTCCGTGTGTTGTGTGTTTGGACACATGTATCATTTTTGATTTTTGCATTTAAAATAAATGTTACCAGTACGTGACCAAAGTACTCAAAAATGTTTTATAAGTTTTTGTTTTATTAATATGCTTTGTAATTATTTACTATGGTGGGGGTTTTTTCAGTAATTTATATTGCCATGACTTTTTATTTGCTTATGATGACATTTATGTATAGAATAAAACTAATGCAAAGCATCAACAGGTTTCCTGTATTACCATAAATTTACAATTTTTGGGAAGTAAGTCTAGACATAAATATTTAAGGACTGCAAGTCTCACATTTCTAAAATTTATGAAATAGAGACATTATAGACAGAATATTTTCATATTTTTGCAGGAGAAATGTGATCAAATTTAGAATATATTGATAGGTAAGTTAGGTGTAGATATATACATATAAAATGCTTTAATAATATACTTAACATTTGAGACATAGTAAGTTGTGCAGCTGTAAATTGAGAGCACAAATTATATTTTGCAGACTTATTGTCATCAAACCACTTTAAAAATTTATCCAGCATTCAGCCATGAGTATTTCTACTTAAATACAGGAGTGGCAAGAACCCAGGAATTCACTATTTAAGCAGAACATTTTGTATTATCTCTGTGTAGCATCTTAAATACATTTTAGACAACAAATTTTAAAGGTAAGTTAAATGTGTCTTCTAAGAAGGAATAGTAATGTTCATGAACTGAATTAATGTGAAAGAGAATTGGTACTTCAAAAGAAGTTGTTCAAGCTGTCTTCCCTCTTTGTTAAATCCTAGAATCCACAGGAAGACTTTACTCATAGATTTAAAGCTTTTAAAATCAAAATAATTGCTATACTTGGATTATTAAAAATAGGCATATTTGATACCCATTACGTCTCTGGTGTGAGATTGGAAAGGATTAGTGGACTGTAAGCAAGTAAGCAGCACAGATTTTTTTTTCCCCTTTAAATAAAATTCAAGCAGTATTTTTTTCAGTAGTGCATGCAGTATTTTAGTGGAAAGTTTAGTACTGTAGCTTCCGGATGCTACCCAGTAACTTTGCCATCATGTTAGCTTCCTGGCTTCTGGGATTCATTCAGTTTGAAATACTTTACTATTTTTAATAGAACATACCCCACCAGTATTTCAGTAGATGCATTTGTAAATAGAATAAATAATGGAGCTTATTGTAAATGTAATTCAAGACAAGTTTATCTTCAGTAACATGAGAGAAATACAAGTTGCAGTTGCATTTTTGCTGTTGGCAGTTTGGCTGTGATGGTGGTGGTGTTGATGAGCTCATGAACTGGAGTCCTTTCTTTGCTTCTGGTGCAAATCTGGTTTCAGACACAGTAACACTGTGATGACGCCGTCTACCATATAGTGGAATATAGCCAGAGACTGAGGGGAAAGGTGACTCATTCAGCAGACCTTTTCGTTTTATTGGTACAGTAAAATTCAATTCTTGTCTATATTTTCTGGTATGGTACTAGCCTTGGCAGAATTATAACCACAGAGAACTACTTTTTATACCAGTTTTGTTCTGTATTTGTTGGTAGAAGTCATTTATCAAAAAGCCTTTCAGTTTCCTTCACATTTGATACGTAGAAGTTCTCCATTTTGCCTCCAGCTTTCAAGTGTGAGGTGAGCAAAAACGCTCTTAGTCTTAATTAGCTGGTGCCTGAAACTCAAATATTTATCTACACGATAGCACTCCTTCCTTTACCTTTGCACCCCTTTCCCGTTTGAATTTCAGGGGCCGGGTTCAGCCCGCAGAAGCTTTAATTAAAACTACTCTTGAACAAATTTGCTGCTTCCACAGTGCTTGCTCTTAGCGAGACAGTTGGCAAATGCTGATGGACAAGAGAGGGAGGGTACGTGGGAATTTTTGTTTTACTTGGACAGAGTGATTGCAGCAGGAGATGGCCAACAGAGCAGGATGCCCTTGGAGGAGCAGTTTGCAGTCTCAAGTTCTGTCCAGATGAAGGGGTCAGATGAGAGAGAGACGGTCCAGGCACAGCAGCAGCCTCAGATTTTAGTGCTGCTAAACCAGTGGCAGCTGAACTGGGGTACGGTGGTCCTCCTGATTCCCATTCCCAGAGAGTGGTTTATCTGAAAGTGTGTGTGAGAGATTTCTGTGAGTAATTCTCAAGCCTCCAGCAGTTTTTCATGGCAGTAGCTAGCAGCAGGTTAAGCCGGAGCTGATCTCCGGTGTGGTTCAGGTGAGCTGATTAGGAGCTCCATAGCTTGGGCCAGATAGGAATAAAGGTCTGGTGACAAGGCACAAGCAGAGCTCTGATAGGGATGCGAGTGTGGGGTGTGGATGCCATCAGCCCCTCCACCAGGCGCTGGGATGAGGATCAGTTTTGTAAATGCATTAAGTGAGAGTCCAGGTGCTGCCTAATCCTGGTTTGTCTGCTGGTGAGGCAGAGGAGTCAGGCTGGCAAGTCAGCCTCCCACGGTAATAAAAAAACCCAAATCCAATTAGGCTAAAAATTAGGAAGAACTATTTTATTGTGAGGGTAGTGAGAGACGGGAACAGGGTGCCCAGGGAAGTTGTGGGGTGCCCCAGCCGTGGCAGTGTTGAAAGCCAGGCTGGATGGGGGACTTGAGCATCCTCTAGGGGGTTGTGTCCTCATCCCTGGCCGAGGGGGTTGGGACCAGCTGATCTATAAGGTCCCTTCCAACTCCTTAACCTTCTCTGGTGCTGTGAAAAACTCTCATTCCCAGCCCTGCACCCCGTGAGCGGCAGGAACGAGAGCCGGGGAGCCGGGCCGCGGCACTCCCGCCCNTAAATAAAATTCAAGCAGTATTTTTTTCAGTAGTGCATGCAGTATTTTAGTGGAAAGTTTAGTACTGTAGCTTCCGGATGCTACCCAGTAACTTTGCCATCATGTTAGCTTCCTGGCTTCTGGGATTCATTCAGTTTGAAATACTTTACTATTTTTAATAGAACATACCCCACCAGTATTTCAGTAGATGCATTTGTAAATAGAATAAATAATGGAGCTTATTGTAAATGTAATTCAAGACAAGTTTATCTTCAGTAACATGAGAGAAATACAAGTTGCAGTTGCATTTTTGCTGTTGGCAGTTTGGCTGTGATGGTGGTGGTGTTGATGAGCTCATGAACTGGAGTCCTTTCTTTGCTTCTGGTGCAAATCTGGTTTCAGACACAGTAACACTGTGATGACGCCGTCTACCATATAGTGGAATATAGCCAGAGACTGAGGGGAAAGGTGACTCATTCAGCAGACCTTTTCGTTTTATTGGTACAGTAAAATTCAATTCTTGTCTATATTTTCTGGTATGGTACTAGCCTTGGCAGAATTATAACCACAGAGAACTACTTTTTATACCAGTTTTGTTCTGTATTTGTTGGTAGAAGTCATTTATCAAAAAGCCTTTCAGTTTCCTTCACATTTGATACGTAGAAGTTCTCCATTTTGCCTCCAGCTTTCAAGTGTGAGGTGAGCAAAAACGCTCTTAGTCTTAATTAGCTGGTGCCTGAAACTCAAATATTTATCTACACGATAGCACTCCTTCCTTTACCTTTGCACCCCTTTCCCGTTTGAATTTCAGGGGCCGGGTTCAGCCCGCAGAAGCTTTAATTAAAACTACTCTTGAACAAATTTGCTGCTTCCACAGTGCTTGCTCTTAGCGAGACAGTTGGCAAATGCTGATGGACAAGAGAGGGAGGGTACGTGGGAATTTTTGTTTTACTTGGACAGAGTGATTGCAGCAGGAGATGGCCGACAGAGCAGGATGCCCTTGGAGGAGCAGTTTGCAGTCTCAAGTTCTGTCCAGATGAAGGGGTCAGATGAGAGAGAGACGGTCCAGGCACAGCAGCAGCCTCAGATTTTAGTGCTGCTAAACCAGTGGCAGCTGAACTGGGGTACGGTGGTCCTCCTGATTCCCATTCCCAGAGAGTGGTTTATCTGAAAGTGTGTGTGAGAGATTTCTGTGAGTAATTCTCAAGCCTCCAGCAGTTTTTCATGGCAGTAGCTAGCAGCAGGTTAAGCCGGAGCTGATCTCCGGTGTGGTTCAGGTGAGCTGATTAGGAGCTCCATAGCTTGGGCCAGATAGGAATAAAGGTCTGGTGACAAGGCACAAGCAGAGCTCTGATAGGGATGCGAGTGTGGGGTGTGGATGCCATCAGCCCCTCCACCAGGCGCTGGGATGAGGATCAGTTTTGTAAATGCATTAAGTGAGAGTCC